>VCRD01005464.1:0-15174 GCA_006783055.1 Trinorchestia longiramus
TGAGGGAACGAAGACGTGAGGGAACGAAGACGTGAGGGAACGAAGACGTGAGGGAACGAAGACGTGAGGGAACGAAGACGTGAGGGGACGAAGAGGTGAGGAGACGAAGAGGTGAGAAGATGAGGTGAGGGGACGAAGAGGCACAGGGGTTGTTCCTCAAACTACACGCACATCTACACTGAGACTAACGATTCAACCTAACCTAACCTACATGACCAATAAATGATTTTCTTCCAAGATGGACAATAACGAAGGTGACCCTACGTGACACATAAGGAAGTATGTACAAACGACTGCTTCTCAGCGTCATAAGCAAACAAATAACATCACTGGAGTCCAATTCTAGGTAGGAACATGACTTTTTGGTTGACCTACATGGCACACAAGAACTCGTCTCCAGCCACTGCTCCTAGGGTTCGAACGAGAACAGATGCCCACAAATTACTGGAGTTCCTAACTTCTATCTGGGGCGTGAATTTTTCAAGTTAACCTACCTGCATGACTAATATGCATGTAAATGATAGCTACTAAGTGCCAAAAGAAGACGATACCTACAATCACTGGAGTTCCTAATATCAAGGTAAGAAATTGATCATCTACCTTAGAATAAGTTACAAAGATCAAGTCAAAGGCCTATTCCTGGCAGATTACAGTCCTATCGGCTGACACAAGCTTTAAATGTTGTCACGAACGACGTTCTAGCGGATACATGCATAATAACCAGATCGGGAGCGACAGAGCTGATAAGTCTTCTCCTTTGCAAAACTAACCATCACATCAAAATTGCTGCCATCCCAACCATGATGAGAAAGCCAGATACACTGTAAAATAGGGGTTCTTTAATTTTATTCCCCACGAACATCCTGTTGATGTTGCCGGTCACCACGAATCCCCGGAGGATGTGAGTGGTCCCACGAAGCGATTGTGGATATCAGAGGTCTCCACGAACTGCCAACTGATGATGGGTGTAGAGGCAGTTCACAAGCTAGGCTAGAGCTGTTTCCCTCACCACAACTCCAGTTCTCACCTGCATAAACGTCTCACAACTGCCATTGGATATACTCAAGCCTGCCCTAGAGATTAATCCACCCCAATGAAGCCCCGCTGACGCAGAGCTTCACGAGCTGCCTCACCTGCACATCGGTGAGCCTGACCCTGTAGTGGTCATATGAGCCAGGAGGGAGGACTCTACCCGCCCCTTCCCCACTGGGGGAAGCCTGGGGACTCGCACTCCTCACACTCAGAGCACCCAGGCTCATGACCAGCACACAGCACGACCTACACGAGAAGTCAATGAGTGATCAGGGGCATGTATATGAGAGTTCATGTGTAGCCAACAGTACATATGATCATGGACATGTATGTAATAGGATAGTACTCG
Organism: Trinorchestia longiramus; assembly: GCA_006783055.1. Lineage (NCBI taxonomy): Eukaryota > Metazoa > Arthropoda > Malacostraca > Amphipoda > Talitridae > Trinorchestia > Trinorchestia longiramus. The sequence goes on from VCRD01005464.1 coordinate 1,382, forward strand.
TATGTGTATAGCTAATCAAATGTGTGGTCAAATATACAACATAATGGAAGTGTTTCGCGTACCTGATTTAATATATGATCAAAAACATGTTAGAAGTTAATGAGAATACAATACACAAATAATTAAATGCATGATCAGTGACGTAAGTAATATTAAGGAAATAGGATTGGTAACTAATTGAGTGCAGCATCAATAACATATCATAATAAAAATTCAATGTGTAAATAGGTAATATACATACATCATATATTATTATTAATATGTATAAGTCTTAACATGTTTATATATACCTACAATGCGTCAATCAAGGACAAATCACCGTACACTGCACAAAGAGCAGGAACCTGACCCAGTCATTCAAGATGTCGTGGGCCTACAATGGGCCTATCTAGATAGAGCACATGAGGCACCCCGTGCCACAAGGGCGAAGACGCCACCAGCTAAAAACTCCGTTTTCTATGATAGCAAAATCTCAGCCGAACTTGATTTTTTGGCCCTGTCAGCTAATGAGACCAACAACACATTACTACGTACATAATTAATTATGTTGTGTTAATTGCTATTTCGCCAACTTTGCATGGCGGTTACTCGAAACTTGTTTTTGGCATCTTCGCTCTTGTGGTACGCAACGGCTCATATGAGTGCGCACTGCACAAAGAACACAGCCCTGACCCAGTGATCTGCCCGTGCTCTGGAAGCAGGAGTCTGGAGGGCATGACAGAGAGGGAGATGTCCCTACGCTTGCTGCCCTCCACCGCCGCCTGCAGTCCCGTCATGCTGCGCTCCTTAGCCACTTCCAGCTGGTTCAGCGCCGCTGCCTGCAATCTGGGGGACAGAAATGTCAACTGCCTCTCACTTGGACACACATTGATCATCTTCATTGTGTAATCAGGCAATATCTTTGATGGCGTGATCATAGTCTTGATAGCGCAATCAGGCAATGTCTTCGATTCATTGCGTAATTACATAATCATAGTCTTAATTACACGGCAATGTAATTCATCAGGGAATGTCTTTTATTGTGTAATCATGGTCTTAATTGCAAAGTCATGTTTCATACTCAGGCAATGTCCTTAATTGCACTGCCATATCATGTATTTTATTGCACAAACATATCATGGGATTGTCATAGTATGACAAGGGAAGAATGAATAGAGAACGCAAGGAAGACTCGTGACGCAACAGACACCATCAGGAAGATCTAAATGTTTTAAAAACTGTGTGTTGTACACCTCATTCTCGACTAACATCTGAATTAGCCATAATGTTCGAACACATAAACACTTTAGCAGGAACATTCATCAATGATAATAATCGAAATTTCAAGGAAAATCTTCTACTGTGTGTCAAGTAACGGTGATGTTCGTGCGTCCATGAAAACTGCAGCAAGAAACACTAATCAATGGATAGTCAGAAAACGTGATTTCAGAGAAAAAGTCATAGAACACAATAAATTTCATTCAATAGTCAGAGAACATCGCAACTTCAATACAAAACTCCCATTGTAAGTGACTGTAGTACGGAAACTACGGTAATTTCAATATAAAAATCATATTGTGTATTGAAAAGGAAGACTGACTGCTGGAGGGAGAGGGTGCGGGGAGGTGCTAGGGCATCCGTCACCCTGACGACGGTGGCGACGTGGTACACCACCTGTAGGGGCCGTGCCTTCAAGATAATGCGCTCGTCATACCGTTTCGCCTGAGACGATTGGCCTGACGACGTTTGTGCATCGTCTGTGAGACACACAAGCTTCAGATGTAAAGAGGTTTTTTCGTAGAAGCACTGCAGATGTAAATGAACAATAGAGTATGAATAATAGAGTAATTAGGCAGTGTTACCTCGCATGCACAACTCCTGCCACTAATGGCAAGATGGAAGTGCCACTACTTCCACAAGGATAATTTTTTTCATTGCCTGATATCATTCTAGAATTTAAAAAAAAGGCCATTTCTACACTACCTACACAACTAGCAATTGGGTATTATAATTGAGTATTCAAGTGAAATACTTCAAGAAAGATGTGGGCAACGTAGTTTGAAAAAGAAAACCCGTTTTCTTATATGCCAATGTACAGTAGATAATTGAAACGCGCAACTGAAGAGGTGACTGCTTGTTTACCCCTATATTACTGAAATTTTGGATTATTAAAGTCATAGACTCATTGCTGAAATGTTCTTCTAATTTGTATTTCTAACTTTAATTTATATCACATTACCTGAGCAACAAGCGAGCTGCTAACAAACACCAGAACGTTTTATTATTCTGCTGATACAGGAGCTATTTTATTGAGACATTTGTGCAGGTGAACCTGAAAGCAACAGACAGCAGGTTCACTTGAAGGCAACAGACAGCAGGTACACTTGAAGGCAACAACCAACAGGTACACTTGAAGGCAACAACCAACAGGTACACTTGAAGGCAACAACCAGCAAGTACACTTGAAGGCAACAACCAACAGGTACACTTGAAGGCAACAACCAACAGGTACACTTGAAGGCAACAACCAACAGGTACACTTGAAGGCAACAACCAACAGGTACACTTGAAGGTAACAACCAGTAGGTCTACCTGAAAGTAATGGGCAGCAGGTGGACCCAAATGTAATAGGCAACAGGTACACCTGAAGGTAATAGGCAACAGATGCACTTGAAAGTAACAGGCAGCAGATGCACCTGAAGGTATTACGCAGCTGACACACCTGAGGGTATTCCAGGTGTTTCTTGATCACCATACGCAGGTAGATCTTCGTCAGAAGATGGATCAGGGACGCCTTTGGTTGGAAGGTCGTCAAGACCTCCTTCAGGACTTGCACCTTCGTCAGGGAGCGGGTTACTCTCGTACAGAAACTCGACCAAGTCAGTCGTTGAATTTACCTGAAAATGTAGGGTGAAAATCAAAAGCGTTCCATGTTAGTTGAAAAAAAGACAACAACGCTCACTACTTTTGTAAAAATTAAAACAATTGAATAATGTGATAACATCACTAGTAAATGTAACATCAAAGAAACCTATCTTTGGCACAGCCACAGGCACAGTTGGCAGAGATAGGGGGTAGATATTAGGTACAGATAGTAGTGATTGAATGTTGGATGTCAGCTACAGTTGGCAGGGATGTGTTAAGAGTTTTTACAGAGGGAGAAAGACTGCTGAATACTGGGAAAAATTTGGAAGTGCCGAGTAGACGACAGATATCATTCGAAATGAGGAAAATTTGTTCCCAGTGCTGGTGGAGCAGAGACACAATGGTCTCATGTAACACTAGTACTAATACATTCACTACCAGTAACGACTAGCACCTTCTGCTTGTCCTTTCCAACGGTGTTTTATCTTATTTTTCTGATCAGAAAGATGAGAGAATAAACTACTAAGATTGTTACTTAAATCAAATGGCATCAAATTATAACAAATACCTAAGTTAAATGTTCTCAATTGGTAATAAATATTAATTGAGGATGACAAAGTAATACGTAGTGGCAGTGGAGGTGTTAACTGTGTACATGGATGAGGCGATCAGAACTCAAGACTTGAGTTAACGTAAATCCTAGACCTTATTACACAGGCAGTGCATGTACTACACGTCTTCATTTTTCCTCATTCCCACTTACGCAGATGAGTAAATTTTGAACAAGTCCCCATAAGTTAATAGTGAACATTTAGAATTGAAATTTATTTAAAAAGTCCATGCTTTTTTCTCTTTCTCAAGACTTTGGTGTAGAATAATTCATGCATTCTTTTCTCCCCCAGCGTGGCTATAGATTGACACAATCCCGCACTGCCATCCTCATCCTAACGAAAGAGGGCAGAGAAGAGCCATAAACAAACAACTTTGGTACAGAATTATCTGTAATAGTATTAGTATCAGTGTACACGAACCATTTCATCATGGAATTATCCCTACTAGTTATAATTAACATTAAGGGACAACCTGACGAAGGGAGAGTCACAGGACCACTTACCTCGAGGCTGTCGACGAGCCTGTAGGGCAACACGTCCCCAGGGCGTGTGAAAGAGGGAGCCTCGTCACACCCCACACCGTCTATGATGAAGCTGCCGAGGCTGCACTCAAATCTGAAAAGGGGAGGGGGAGAGACGAGGTAAGTATGAAGAGCATGAAACCCAAGTCATCACCAGCTTGGTCGACTGGTGAGCGAATCTGCTTGCGAGCGGTAAGACCCGGGTTCGAATTCCGCTGCCGACATGGTTGACGCGGCTAGAAATACGGCATGGGACTTGGGTAAACAACCGAATAATTATCGAAGTAATTATCCGACCCAAGAATGGGCCAGAAGGTTCGTTCCTATAGCCTCATTCTATTCTATTCTAAGTACATAGGTTAGGAACGGAAGTACAGAGAAAAAACTCTAGTTGAACAATTTAAAACTGTTTCAGAGTTATTGAAAGTTTGTCGCATGCAATTTAAGAAATGGAGCGGTGATCAAGACAACAATGCACAATTTGCATTAAACATGAGAGTAAAATTAAATAAATCTGCATCCACAGTTTTTGTTTATTTTTCCCATTTTTATTGATTCTCGAGCACATTTAATCAAAGTCTGGATATTTTCCTACAAAAAAAAAGGTAACAGTTTACAAGTACGAAACTATTATATTAGTTCCAGAGAGTACATACAAAGGTCATTAATGTATTTAGATACAGATACTAAGCCGAGTACAGTATCAAGTACACAAGTACTAAGTTTTAATACGGTGGCTCTAGAGACACTAGGTGAGCACGACTCAGCACTCACCTGACGGCGTTGGCTGCGGACCGAACTGAGGTGTCCATCCGCAGCCCTGCAACTTCTGCCCTCAAGATGGTCTGGACCACCCCCACTGACGTGGTACTCAAGTCACTCACGTCCACGTCCTCTGCACAATAAATAGGACGCATAAGATCACAATAGAGCTCTGTACACACCTTCCGTGAAGTCAAATGTAGGCACCAGCCAACATGTGCACTGTGAATACCAGCCAACATGTGCACTGTGAATACCAGCCAACATGTGCACTGTGAATACCAGCCAACATGTGCACTGTGAATGCCAGCCAACATGTGCACTGTGAATGCCAGCCAACATGTGCACTGTGAATACCAGCCAACATTCCCCAAGTAAAAAATTAAGAATACGACCCCAGGGAAGCTGGGAAATAGAGAAAAAATATGAAAAAATTAGTGAAAATTGCAGTCCAAGTTCACTTACAAGACCTCTTGTAACGGAGACTCAAGATGTTTGCGTGTTGGCAAGTAAAGAGTTGAATTAAATGGACTCTAGTAAATCATATGGACGTCAAACACTACTCATGACCTTAGGAAGTGAAGAAGACCCTTATTTACTACAAATAACAACCCTCTTAGGAACAGCATGCTTCAGGCAGACTTTGTGGTGGTACTACAAGGGTTCAGAGCTCGTGAGGCCGGTGAGAGGTAAAGCAGCGACACTTCGCCATGTTGTGGCAGGCAGGGGAGGATCTTGATATGAATACGACACATTCAATTTACGCGCAATGCGTTGTCATATTGCAGTCCCTACTAATGCTGAAATATGAGGCCAGCCCTCAATAAATATGATAATTATAATCCTCCATGTACGACTGATGAGAAATAGCAAAAATCACTCATCCCGTCAGCTCTGACGATAATCTTTCTTTGAACAAAACATGTGATTATCCTACAGGAAAACTCTCGAATACTAAAAATCTAAGACGAATTAAGATATCACATTTCATGTCTGCAGTCCTTACAAAAACTTCGAAATATGAACATAATTACCAAGTGAATTCCATCACAGAAATCAAGCATGTCCAGAGAATTACAATGTATGGAGTCACCTCTGAAAACATAGACCGGAAAGCTACAAAAATAGAGCATCCTCGATACCCAATGCTTTCCACCCAAAAAAACCAAAAGTAAACAGAGAACTACATAGCATAGGAGCACCTGTCAAAATAGATTTAGAGAACAACTAAAACTAACGCATCACCACTACTCAAGGCTTGCTTAGTTTCACCTCTCAAAATATAAACTGGAACAGAACACAAACATCACAACTATTCAGGTCTCCCAATCCCAAAAATCGTGGTACATGGAGAATTTTATTACACACTTGTCAAGATACATACGACTGCATCACCACTACCCCGTATTTCCATCCCAAAAATCGTAGGTGTATAGAGAATCTTTTTACTTAACTGTCAAGATACAGACAAACACTGAACTCAAGATTACCACTACCCAGGTCGTTGGTGAGCCTGAAGGTGAGGCTGGAGAGCAGGAAGTGGAGTCGTAGGTCCTTGTAGGTGGTGGGGAGGGTGGGAGGCAGCGCACCCTCACTATGCCCGATGGCTGAGAACAGCTCGGCCTTCTCTTCAGCAGTGAGCTTGTCCGCCAGGCCGGACACTGGAGACACAACAGAACCGATAAACAAAAGTCAGATGAAGCTGAGAGAGAATTTGATGAAACAAGTTATATGCTTGCAAGACTTTGATGAAATAAATTACATAGCAGAGAGAATTGGGTGAAAGAAGCTATACGGTGAAGACCTCAATATATTGCATGGGATTTTACAAATTCTACAACGAGCCAATTGTACAACCAACCCCACCAAATTTTAGTTTTATAATTAAGCTTCCAAAATTTAAAACGTTAATTTATCCATTACAGGCCTCAAAATGTACAATTCACAACTTTACACTTGAACTCTCTACATTTTACAATTTTGCAAATATTTGTCGAGAACTTGTCCTGAAGAGGCCAGCTCGGACTAGACATAACTTTTTCCTACACAGCCTGGTGTGCAGATACTCTTTCATAATTGTTTCATAGCTCTGAATGTATACTAAAAGTAGCACTAAGACTGTATGTCCCTAGCAGGAGGTCTGTGTAAGGGTTCAAGACCAAGCTGCAATGCCACCATAGGCTTACGACATGTTGAAAGCGATAGTTTTTGCTTAATCATTAGCAAGATCTCGAGAGCGAAAGAACTGAGAAACCTCTCCTTCGGTTAATAATACGCACGGCTACCTTCATAACAGAGAAGGGAAATATTATTCTTACTATTACTATCATCATTATTATCCCCAACATTATTTTTATTCCTGATTATTATCACTATTTTTATTATTATTACTAACATCATCATTATTATTATTGTTACTATATTATTATCATTACATCCAATTTCACAGCATTTATTTAATTGTACACAGCTATCCTTCACAAACAGACATCCCTGACCTGTAGTGGCTTCAGGAGATGCATCATCTTGTGTGGGGGAGGGTTTTCCGCCCCACGACAGCCACCCCCCAAACCACCCTTTGCTCTGGGGGGCCTCCTGCTTCTCCTTGTGCCGACCTTCACGCTCCACCTGCGTGCACACAAACACAATACACACATGCGAGTCTGAAGTTCCTTAATTTTACCCTCCCACTAAAACTTGCTTCAGCAAGACGGAGCTCTGCCTCATGCAACACGTTTTCTGGTGTGGTGTGAACCCGTTGTAAATGTCAGAGGTCTCTACTGGCATGAAAACAGGCGCAGGTTCAGATATGTAAATCAGAGCTTCCCTAACTTTATCCTCCTACTAACCTTCTGTGGATATCAAACGCCTTCACCCTCCCCCTGTAGATGCCAAAAGTGTCCACGAATGGTTAACTGAGCTTCTATATATACTCATTTCCCTATTTCTGTACTGTGAATGTGATAAAAAAATATTCGTACTCAGACAATAGAAAATTGCAGTTCCACGAGTATAAATAAACCCACGCAACTCAAAACAAATGTAGTGGTTAGCCTTAACTAGAGTGTGAAGGAGTATTTCGCACAGTGGAAGTAAGGGAAAGAGATAAGTGAGGCACCTGCAGTACTACACACAATCATTACTTCTTATCGGACATTCGTACTCTGAGTGAAACTTTTTGAGATCACATAAAAATTCCACACATTTCAGACATACACATAGCGAGACTTATAAAACCAATACAAAAATTGTGTAGTGAAATTATACCGATACCAATACACACCAGAAACCTGTGCCATTGAAATTGTCTGCACTGACACGTATATGAAACAGGTACAGATTGATGTAGACAACACAGAGACTAACACTTGTACAAAAAAGGTACAGATTGATATAAACAAGAAAGAAGCGGTATATTTAGCTCTGATACCTCAACCAAAGCCTGGCGCCGAACAACAGAGATGTTGAACAGGTCCAGCTTCTTCTCGCACTCCTCCAGCAGTTCCCTGCAACAGGAATTATTTGTGAGCACTTCCGTATCTCCGATACACAATTTCCAAACAACCCTAATAAACACTTTTAGGCGTTTTGAAAAATTAACTAAACTTTGATGTAGTACTTCACTTTAAAGACACATATCTGATTTGAAGTTTATAAGACAAGCTCTTTATATTCATCCTCATCCATATCGATCGGAATCGGTAGTTCCCAGCAGATCCATCACGATCTAAGTCACCAGGTACACTAATTCCACCAGGTACACTAAGTCACCAGGTACACTAAGTCACCAGGTACACTAATTCCACCAGGTACACTAGGAACACGTACTTGTTTTTAGGAGTTTTCTGTGCCATGAGATGCGCCTTGTAGGCTGCCATGTACGTCCTGCAGAGCTGTCGGTGTTCCTTCATGTGCGTCCACGACCAGTTCTCACGCACACGTCTGATGCTGTCCAGCTGGCACATGTACGCGTAGCGCCACCTGTCACACACAGGGTCAACAGTTGGCATTGCAAGTCAACAGCTGGCACCGTAAGTCAACAGCTGGCACCGTAAGTCAACAGCTGGCACCGTAAGTCAACAGCTGGCACCGTAAGTCAACAGCTGACACCGTAAGTCAACAGCTGACACCGTAAGTCAACAGCTGACGCTGAAGAATGGCAGGAATGAGGCTGCAATGGAACCAAATTATATCTCACAGCAGCTGCAACACTGTCACCCATCATCCTACATACACACCGCAGCAGCAACACTCCTCCATCGCTCTTCACACAAACACTAGAGTTACTCTCCACTCAACTAGAGTTGCTCTCCACACTGGAGACTTGCTCCCCCCCTGGAGACTTTGAGGACCCACCAGTCAGCGGCGTGTCCTGCCCTGCCAGAGGCGGTGGGGCGGTGGTGTCTGTAGCGTGCAGCAACACGCATCCTGTCCAGACTCTCCACCAGAGCCATGACCCCGCAATACTGACGCCTGCTCACCCCTGCACAACAAACAGGTGGCCTCAACAGAGTGCGGCAATATAGCTTCCTTTTCTAAAAGGAATTTCCCTCGGAAAAAGGAAGTTATGTTGCCGTATCCTGTACTAGCTCAACATGACAGCTAACTGTAGCTACCAGCCTAAAATATCCTGTATAACATTAATACAGAGCATTGTTGACTTTTAACATGTTCAGTTGCAAGAGACAGGTCTAGTATATCTCTGATGTATCCCATATCAGCCTCGGTGAAGCATGTATAAAATCATTTTTACATGATTGTTTTAAACTGGTACCTATAGTTAACAAGGAGCTTTAACGAGTTTTTTTAATCCATTTATGCCTGGCGTCCTACATATAGGACACTTAACCATGCAAAGTTTTCTGTTGATTAGGAATGATAGAAAATGAATAAAGCGTCCTACATATAGGACAGCATAGATTTTTCATTTAAAAAGGATATTCTTAAATAAACGATTTAAATGTTCTAACTGTATCTCAATGAAGCCATTTTGTTAGATTTTTCATCGTACAAGCTGTTATTCTAACCTCCGGCATCCATGGGTTAAACAGTGCTCCTTGAACGACAGGGTGCCTGAGCACCCTTGCAGTTTGCCTACCTTCAGAGTATATATGAAGACTGGAGAAAGCGCTGGCAGCAGTGTATTGACGCTAGAGGGTCATAGTTCCAACATTATTAACTCCCTGTATCTTCAATACAAATTTTTTAGAGTTCAGACCCAATTCTTGAGATAAAAACCATTACATTTTCAAGAATTTAGAAAAAAACATCATTCATCTTATTATAATATAATGAATGGTTACAACGGCTTTCCTCTTCCTGGACGGTAAAAATTTAGGTCAAGGATCCAGGAGATGCATAACAGCCACAGGTGGTGCATAGCCCCAGATGGTGCATAACAGCCCCAGGTGCTGCATAACAGCCTCAGATGTTACATAACAGCCTCAGATGGTACTCAACCGTCCCAGGTGGTGCATAAGAGCTGCAGGTGGTGCAGGACTCACCCAGCCCCAGGTGGTGCAGTGTGAGGGCCAGGGAAAGCTTAGGAGTGGTGAAGGGCTCAGGGGTATCAAGCTCCGGACGAGGGTTCAGTTGAAGCCGTGCGCACAAACTCAGCGGTGACAGCACTGCAATGTGACAGTGATGATATGTGACAGCACTGCAATGTGACAGTAATGAAATGTGACAGTATTGAAATGTGACAGTATTGAAATGTGACAGTATTGAAATGTGACAGCACTACAATATGACAGTGTTGAAATGTGACACCACTGGAATGTGACAGCATTGAAATGTGACACCACGGGAATGTGACAGTATTGAAATATGACACCACTGGAATGTGACACAGTGTTGAAATGTGACAGCACTGGAATGTGGAATACTTATTCGTCTGAAGTCCACTCATACATAACTAAACATACTTGTGCTTCTCATTCTGCAAATTCCTCGCAAACAGCAGCTACTCATATTAAAACACCCAGTTACTTGTAAAAGCAAATGAAAACTCATCTATGTCGTATATAAAGTAGAGCTCGCTAACCGAACTACCTCTGTACTTGAAAACGAGCAGATTCTTGTTAATGCCAAAGTCTTGTTCCTTTGCCCTGATAATTACAGCAAACTCGCTACTGAGACATGTAACAAGGAAGCCTAAGTCGGTTGACACATGTAACAAGGAAGCCTAAGTCGGCTGACACATGTAACAAGGCCGCCAAGGTCGGCTGACACATGTAACAAGGCCGCCAAGGTCGGTTGACACATGTAACAAGGCCGCCAAGGTCGGTTGACACATGTAACAAGGCCGCTTTCTTCTCCCAATATCTGGATGTTGCGCACTATATCGAAATTACCTCATACCTCCATATAAGGAAACACTGGTTCAGCTGAACACATGTTCAGGAGACATTGGTTCAGCTGAACACATGTTCAGGGGACACTGGTTCAGCTGAACACATGTTCAGGAGACACTGGTTCAGCTGAACACATGTTCAGGAGACACTGGTTCAGCTGAACACATGTTCAGGAGACACTGGTTCAGCTGAACACATGTTCAGGGGACACTGGTTCAGCTGAACACATGTTCAGGGGACACTGGTTCAGCTGAGCACATGTTCAGGGGACATTGGTTCAGCTGAACACATGTTCAGGGGACACTGGTTCAGCTGAACACATGTTCAGGGGACATTGGTTCAGCTGAACACATGTTCAGGGGACACTGGTTCAGGTGAACACATGTTCAGGGGACACTGGTTCAGCTGAACACATGTTCAGGGGACACTGGTTCAGATGAACACATGTTCAGAATATTGACAAAATTTACTTCTTCCCCTGCAACATGCAACACCTTGACATGAACTCTGCCTCTTATAAGATAGTCAGTTTTACTGCATTAACAAAAAATATTTCAACTCTCAACACCAGTTTGTGCACCACTAGCCTTTCAGCCACCTAAAAATATCACTCTCTATGGCTTTTCCTCCTAAAATTCCTACTGACTACTACTTGTCATAGTAAATTGTTATGCTGACTACTGTCATGAATGGATCACAACACAATTTCTACCCTAAACAAAAACAAACCACGTACTGCAATATGTCAAGTTTTCAGTTATTACTAACCATACAAAAGGTCAGTTTCAACAGGATCACTAGCAGCATCAGCTGCAGTATGCGGTATCATTGCTTTCAGTCTCTCGCAGAGCTCCGTTCCGGGCAGACATGCGTCGCTGAGCAGAGTAGCATCCGGCTCCCAGTACACGCCCAGCCCTTCCAGTGATAGTAACTGAAATTTCAGGTAATAGGTATTATTTGAAGGAAGTATTCATAAGCTGATAACGTGTACAAAGAAATGGGGGAAAGAGAAGCAACAAGGAAAACAGGTTGTTTGTCTAAAATCTTAATATAAAAAATGGAAGCTTCATTGCAGCGAGCTGCATCACAGAGCAAAGTATGTAACTTTATGATTCTGATAACCATTATAACCACCTCAATTACTTGATTTTCATAACTCATGCACCAAGTATACAACAAATGTTGGAATGTAGGCTCTCAGCTGAGATACGAGAGAAATCAATCAATTTGCACTGTAATGTTTAAGCTTCACATCAAACTACTAGAGACTGAATACTCCAGGGTGCGGCAACATAACTTCCTTTTTTTGACTGCGCACCTGCCTGAAAAAAGGAAGTTATGTTGCCGCATCCCGTTCTTAGACCAGCTCTTTAAAACCGAAAGCTCAAATTCAACCGAAGATGAAATTTTTAATGTTTTTGATTACTACAGATACACAGAAGACGACCAGTAACGCTAACATAACTTACAATGAGTGAAGCAAGTCACTTCACTCTTTCAAAAACTAATAAAACATTACCTAACACGACCAAAATAGTATGAAATAATTCAAATATAAAAGAAAACCTTAAAGTTTCAACAAGTGTCTACTACACTGATGCAAAGGATGTATTGTACTCTAAAACGGTACTATTATCAAGTAACCAGAAATGATTTAACACTGCAAAGAACAGCAAACCAAAATAGTGGAAAGTTATTTCAAACATAATGGATGTTTAGTTGCAGTGCAGCGGGACTTCATGACAATATTTAACACAGTAATCTCAATCAAGTATTGAACATGAACGCCGAATTACACATGCATTTCGTACTGCTCCCGCTGTGCCAGAGCATTTCATCTCAACTGTAGACTAGGATTCTCCGAATCTTGAAATCATGCAAATGTCTGGAAGGACTTGGTCTATGATTAAATGTTGTCATGAAGTCCCTGTACACTGCAACTAAACATCCATTGTGTTTGAAATAACTTTCCACTATTTTTGTTCGCTGTTTTTTGCAGTATTTCGACAGTTTGGGTTACTTGATAATAGTACTGGCTTTGAATACAAACAACTTTTGCATCAATATACTAGATTCTTGATAAAACTTCAAGATTTACTTTTCCATTTGAAATCCACACTTTTATGGCTTCACCAGGTTTTGCTTCATTCATTTTTAAAAGAGTGAAGCGACTTTTGCTTCACCCGTTACTATGCCCAGCAGTACAGCTTACAAGTTTTGTACTTTGTGCTACACACCTTGTACACAAGCCTGTCATCGTCCAGACATGGTGTGTAGTCCTTGTCCGTGCTCACGACAGAGAGGCTTGCCAGGGTCACGCCAAAAGAGAAAGGATGTTCAGGGGTACTCACACTGTCCTCGTACCTGAAAAACAAACAAGACTCCTTCAGGCGGGAAAATGTGCCAGAAATGGATGGAAAAATAAAGAAAAGAAAAAATAAACTGTGTTCATTCTGGCACACATCAAATTTACGATGTGCTTCAATTCTGAATGCTAAAATTTTAAAACTACTGATCATGCGCCCATCTTGTGACGTGAGGTAAAGGCTCCTACGGAATATGTTGCGATGATCTAGGAGTTTGAGAAAATAGTTGAAGTCAAAGCAGTCCATCAGCTTACCTGGTCGCTGCGTCCCAAGCAGAAAATATTCGAGGGTTGTGTGAAGATTCGAACCCTCGAAACACAGATCACAAACCACTGA
>VCRD01005464.1:20797-34523 GCA_006783055.1 Trinorchestia longiramus
TTATTTTAAGGTCTATCAAAATTCCTTCTCTACCCTTGATCTTACCTTCCTTTCAGCTGTTCTGCAAACTATTGCTTTCATATCAACAGAACAAGATCGGGGCAGTGATCATTATCCTATTGTTACATGTATTGGAGTGGAACCTTCATCAGTTAGATACAAGTCCTGCCCATCCTGGAGGTTTGGTAGTGGGAAGTGGATGGACTGGTCTGCTGCACTGCAACAACCAGAAAGGCCTGAGATATTAGAGGTAGAACAGGGTTCTGATGAGTTTAGGAAATACTTGATATCAGCCAGTATTAGAACTTTTGAACTAACAAAGGAATACAGATTTCCCCGCTGTAATAAAACGTGGTGGTCCCCTAGATGTGCAGAAACAGTGGAAGCAAAAAGAACCCTGATATCCCAGCCTTCAAACACTAATTTAATAGAATTTAAACATTGTCAAGCAAGAGTGAAGTTCAAAGTTGAAATTGCCAAGAAAGCATCTTGGGTCAATTTCTGTAATAAAATTAATTCTGAAACACCAATATCCTTGGTATAGAAGCAAATAAAACGCCTTTAAACCCCCTTTTGTTTAAAAAGTGCATCCCTTCATCTCACTGAACTCCATTTTAACAGACTCAGACTCTAAAGCCAATGCCCTGGCTGACCATTTTGAAAAAACCCTTGGTTCCCCACATCCAACCCCATTCCCTCAGTTTGCTTTGCTTCCACTTGCTCTTGCCTTAAGTAGTTCAGTTTAGTCCCCATTAAATGAACCTTTTACTACAGGTGAATTAGATAGGAGTCTGGCCTCCCTGAGGAACGCTGCTCCTGGATTGGACCGTGTGTGCAATGAGCACCTGAAAAATTTACCAGATTATTTATAAGAGATAGCTTCTCAACTTGTGCTGTAGTAGTCTTAGTACGGGCGTCATCCCAAGGTCATGGCAGCTCACTTTAATTATTCCCATCCCTAAACCTTTTAAACCATCAACTGCTGTTGAGTCTTTCCGCCCCATATCCTTGCTCTCCTGCCTCTTAAAATGGATGGAACGAATGATAGCTCAGTGCCTTACCTTCTGTTTAGAACAAAATGGGGCTTTTAGAAATTCACAGGGGATTCAGACAGCGGCTGGCGGTACTCGATCAGGTTGCTCGTCTGGAAGCCGCTATTCGTTCGGCAATTGCCAGGAGGGAAATTTTATTGTCTCTTTGTGGATTTAACAGATGCATTTAACACGTTAAGTGCGATACGACCCACCGGTGGGTCACTCAGGTTAGGTTCTGTAATTTTTTCAAAGCTTTCTAGTGACCGTGTGTACAAAGTAAAGATTTGCACCAGCTAGACAATCGCATTCAACGTGTTAATACAGTTTGGCCCACAGGAGTCCTCTACAAGCCGGGTTCGTGTGGACTACGGGGGCCAATCCTACGATGGCTTCACTCGTACCTAACTAACCGCTCTTTCCAGGTATACTTTGAGGGCTCTCACTCCTCAGTAAGAAGAGCTGGAAGCGGTGTTCCACAGTGTGGTATCTTGTTCCCCACGCTTTTCAACCTAATGATGTCTGACATTCCAATTCAAACGGGTGTAGTCATGTGAATACGCAAATGACCTAACCTTATTTACAGCACACAAGGACCTGCATGTAGCAACCGACAAACTCCGAGCCCAAATGGACTCCCTTAACAAATGGTCGCAACGGTGGGGCCTTAAAATATATTGTACAAAAACAAAGACCATATGCTCCACTTCCTATTTTCTTGTGCAGACAACCTCTTACTTTTGAACAAAAATATAAATATCCTGCTGTAATTTTAGATGTTCCCCATCTACGATGGGAACCTCAAATAAATTACCTGAAACAAACCTCCATCCCAATTCTTAATATACTTCAATCAATATCCCAAAGGCACTGGGGTGCTGGCCATGAGATATTACTTAAACTGTATAAAACCCCTCGTTTGCAGTCGTCTTGATTATGCTGCACCATTATATGGAACAGCAGTCCCTAGTAATCTCTCCAAGTTAAACAGCATCCAGAACCAATACCTGCGCATTGCGACTGTGTGCCGTAAAACTACTTCTATCACTTCCCTTCAAATATATGCCGACATTCCACCTTTGGCTCTACACTGAGAAGAAATAGCATGCAGATACTATTGTAGACTACTCCAGCTGCCTCTCAATGTAGCTACTTCTGAACTGGTTCAAAGGTTAAATACCCCTCAAATTGGTTCTTCTTCTCTATTTCCCACCTTCATCGCGAGTGTGAGAGCTATTTTTCTCAAAGTTGGCCTCCCAACTTCCTTCTGGAAATGCAGCTCCAATAACCTCGCCTCTTCCTCCTTGGTACAGGACGGATGATTGTATTCTGACTGAATTTTTACCTTCTTCTGTGTCTTCATTAACCTCCCAATCAGTTATTCAAACCTGTGATGAACTAATGGATAGATTACATAGCTATATTCACGGTTGGGTCGCGAATTACCGAGCCTATTTGTTCCTCTTCAGCCGCGGTTGTGTTCCCTTCAAAAGGAATCACGCTAAATTGGAAACTTCGCTCCCCAAAACAGGTAATAGAATGTCAACTGCATGCAATACATGAAGCCCTGTCTTGGATCTCGGAGAATTCTGGCCCCTCTGATAAATACGTCATATTCACAGATTCATTGAGCTCCCTAAATTTGATTTGCTTTACAAAACCTAAATACTACATTCCTCTGGTCTACAATATACAGAACAAGTTGATTAACATTACTTCCTCTCATCGTATTAGGATGCAGTTTATTCCAGGCCATAGAGGTGTGTCGGGTAATGAGGCTGCAGACAGCGCTGCTAAAGAGGCGCATTTACTGTGATACCGCACACTGACGCCCTACTCTAAGGAGGAAACTGTAAGTCTTGCATGTAAAGCATTTAGGACACGTTGGGACTCAACATGGCTACATTAAGTAAGGGTGACCGGGAAGGGGCGCCACCTCGTGCAAATTTGAGACAGTTCTGGTAGTTGGCCCTGGGCCTCCCATAGGAACCGTCGTGTAGAAACCGCTTTGGCTAGACTACGGGTTGGGCATACAGGTTTTAGGTCCCACTTGTTTCTTGTTAATCAGACCCATGATCCCAATTGCCCATGTGGTAGATTAGAAATCATAGAACATGGGCTCTTTAATTGTCTAAACTATTCTGATGAATGCGCCAACCTAACTAACACTCTAACCTCTGTAAAAGTTCCTGCTTCCTTGAAAAATATTTTAGGATGTGGCCCCTTACCTGAAAATATGCAAAAATTGATCGTAAAGGCTCTTTTCCGGTACTTGGAAAAAATTCACAAATTAGAGAATATATAGGATCAAATAAATGAGTAAACAAAAATGCGAAACCAGAACCTGATTTAGACTGGCTCACAAATACGTTACGCCAAAACTGATTTTGAATAGCTACAATTTATAGAAACAAAAATAAAGACTAAGTAGACTAATGTGACTAACCTCCGTTGGTACTAACCCTAATTCTTCAAAAATAGAGTAGATTCTTAGAACAGAGACGGGAAACACTCCCTTAGGCAGCTCTGATATAAGTTACTGTAAAGAGTTGCCACCTGTAAGAGGATATGTTTCCTTAGTCTCTGACAAACCCTAATTTTATTCCTTCAGAGATATGCCCTCAAGAGTTGTTTTGTAAAGACCCTTTTGGTCATATAAGATATTTTTACCTCTTGGCCTTAAGAAGCTCCAGGCTGCGCCATCCAGGCTGGACCTTCAGTACGGATAAAACAACTCGTGCGTGGCACTGGGTCGGGCATACCTTAACAACTAACAGTAGACCTTGAAAGTAATATACAACAAATAGGAGAGAAAAATTGTGAAATGAAATATTGTTTATATTGAAAGATTTATAGAACAAGGAATAGCAGAACCCTTGCTATCCTTCGCTAAATTTTTGAACTCCTCTCTTTTGGCAGGTTGGAATAAACGAAACATCGCAAGCAAAAGAAAAATTAACCAACCTTCAGACATGGGGCTGCATGGACTAGTTTCCGAAGCCCCAAATAAACATGACAAAGAAGAAGGGGAGGAGTCACAAAATCTGCATTGGGTGATGTGGCGCCAGAGTTCACTTGTTGAAATAGAATATAAATTCGTTAAGTATGGCTGCTTAATTTATTATTTTTCCCACACGTTTTTAATTGAGGTTTCTTCTCAGTAGAGTGCACCATTTAGCGCCTATGCAGTACCTGCATTAAAAGTTATGTTACGCCTGGTTGGCAGATGAAGCCAGTCTGCACTGCTGCTGCTGCTGTTGCATTGCGTCATATAGTCTGACGCTGTTATCTCTTGCCAGCCTGCACTGCTGCTGTTGCATTGCGTCATATAGTCTGACGCTGTTATCTCTTGCCAGCCTGCATTGCTGCTGCTGCTGCATTGCGTCATATAGTCTGACGCTGTTATCTCTTGCCAGCCTGCATTGCTGCTGCTGCATTGCGTCGTATAGTTTGGCGCTGTTATCTCATATCTGATATGAGTTGGTTGACTTTCTTCTTTTTTAGTAATGCAGAATACATATGATAAATATACTTCCAGTTTATGTCTAACAATTAGAATATCGGTATGATTAAAAAATTATGATTTCTTTGTATTTTAATTAGAGTGTAGTTTGTTATCCATCACTTTTGTGATGAAAAACCTGTGAATTTAAACTTCCATGTACTGCCTCTAGTGTAGATTCTCAAGCCTCAAGTGTAAAGTTTTCATAGATAATATTAAAAGAACAGCCAGCCTAATCATATTTTCTATTGCTCCCAATTTTTTATGGTACATGCAAAATGAATTTAATTTTTCAGAGAATGCATTCAACAAGACTATTCTGAGAATATAAAGTTAGTCCGTTGAGGTTCCTACTTCAGAGAGTAAAGGCTTGTGCCTTCATGTGTCATTGTGTAGTAGATAAAGAAATAATACGAAATGTTTGAGCAATTTGTTTGTAATCGACTCAATGAAGTTCTTCGAAAATACATTGAGGAAATTGATAGTTCCAAATTGAAGCACAGTTTCTGGCAGGGTAAGTACCTACAAATGTTGTGGTTCATCATTGATACCAAGAAAAATATATTATTAGTAAATTACACATGCATTAGTGCTTCATTAAAATAAAATTTTAAAGTATTTTTATTTTATGAGTACTATCTACTACACTATTTCTCAATTGTGCTAGTAAGAAATCTGTGTGTGTACACAATTTGGAACATAGAAACTATTTTATGAAATACGAATTTACTTGGCATAATGATGAATGTTACCTAAGCGGAGAAAAAGTTTAATTTAAAGCAGTGGCAAAACTCTTACATTGTTTGATGATGCATTATTTGTTATACATTAAATGCTGTGACAGTAATATAATACAAGTAATCTTGCTAGTATTTATGTATAAATAGATTAGCATAGTAATTTCTCAAGCCCTACGTAAATGTCTGAATTCTGCACTTTAGAAAACAACTAACATCATCTAAGATGGTCGGATTATTGTTCACTAATTTTTTTGAAATATATGAATAATATTGTTATTTTATTGGATTTTTTTGCAAATTATAATGACTTTGAAATTTGACAGAATTTCATAATGTATTATTTTTGTTTATATAGTGTACCAATGGATTGCTAGAAGCAGAAATTTATTCCCAAATTTTGATTATGCTGATCAGTCTTATAATTCACTTGAAAAATACTGCAAAATATTTATGCTGCATGAATCCTTCAAGAGAAGTGGAACAAAATTATAATAATTTCTATCATAAATTCCCTTATTTGTAAATGATTATTATTCAAACATTAAAATTGACAATAAACTAAAGTTCATCATTTTATATTCATTGTAACGTGTGTTTACAGGCAAGGCTGAGCTGAACGACCTACACATCAAGCAAAGTGCCCTTGAGGAACTTCGGCTGCCAATCCGTCTTGTGTATGGACGTTTGGGTGTGTGCCCTGTACCTCCTGCTACTTGTCCTGTACCTCCTGCTACTTGTCCTGTACCTCCTGCTACTTGTCCTGTACCTCCTGCTGCTTTACTAATTCTGTACAGCCTGCTTCTCATCCTGGACCTCTTACTTGTTGCATACTCATTATTAGCTGTATCATCTTTTAGACATCTATATTGCTCATTTGTTTCAATTAAGCTAATTGGGGCTGTTGTAACCAGTAGAGAAATTTTTGCTTGATTTATAAATTTGTTCTATAAAGTTAAGAAGAAATATTTACAGGATAGTAATGCTTTTAAAGTTCTATCTATATTTTTTTCAGTTATCAGTGCTTTAAGTATTGACACTAAGAAGTTATTTTTCCTAATTTCTGTGATTTTTATAATTATTTGATCATGGGTAATTCTATTTTTCTTTAGATTGGTTTGTCAAACAGCCTTGTTGAAAATGTAATTTCTTGAAATATTTCTTTTCTTTTTCTCCATTACTTTCTATTGTTACCGGATTACTGGTCAATTGATGCCAGATTAGCCATGTTTTACCAGTCAGCAGCCATCACAACAGCCGTGGAGTTTTCTTCATGGTTCTTTCCATGTTTGTACGTTAAATAATACTGTGATTAAAAGTTTTTGTATAAATCTTTATTGCACCATGAATATGAATTGTGATGAATGAAGCATTTAAAACATTTTATATATATATATATTAATTGCACCATAAATCACAAATAAATGTTAAAAGGGGTTTTATATCATCCCTTATTGCACCACAAATTGTGTAGCTTTAAGTTACAGAGAATTGTTCCGAGAAGCACACCAATTCGGTAGCAGAGATCTTTCCACATGGCAACCTTACGACAGCAGGAGTGAATAGGTGTTACGACTCCGACTGCAGGCGCTCGATTGTGAACCACACTTCTCAGCACCCTTGAAGTACACGTCCTGCTAGTTAGGCTGGAAACCTATTAAATGACTAGGTTGTTCACACTATATATTTAGAAACAATTGTAATGGTCACCATATGTATGTGCATCCAGACAACCTGAAGTTGGTGATCCCATGGTTCAACTGGTTTGCGGGTGTGTTTGAGGCCCACGTGTCAGGGCTGGTGCTGTTGGTGGCTCCCAACACCTACAAGGAGCTGCTGCCCCAGGTCTGAAGGAGGCCTTTGTGGCCAACTGCAGCTGATTACTTCTAGTGATTATTAGTATTACACTTTAAGATGCTAGTAAGAGGCTTATTTTTGATACATAGATGTAAGTTCATATTTATGCGAAAAGGCAATCATTTTGCACAGTGTGTAATGTAGTTTTAGCCACGAGTGTGGAGAAACATGGTTCACAAAAAGTTTTATATTCACAGAATTTGGGTTTCTTATGCAATCAAAGTATTTCTAGGTTTTATAGTTTTCACAATGTTTCTGTAGATTTCTTATGATAGAACAATTATATTAAATGCGAATGAAAATAGGATTTCGACAAAACTAATAGAAATCTAAAGTCCAATTGTTTTATTAAACAATTTGTTTTTATACAATGTCTCAAACGTTTGTTCCAATTCCTATTTTCTGTAGTATATGTAGGTGCGGTTGCTGTAAAATGAAGGATTGTTCAAATTGCCCTCACCATCATTCTAAAAGTGACTTCATATATCAAGCTTCCTGCCATTCGAACAAAGAGAGTAATGCTCATTGAGTTGCTTGCATGCAAACCCATGAAAAAACTTGTGTAATAACTAGGGTGTTGAAACACATAGAATTTTTTTATTGGTTCTAGACAGAGAAACTTGTATCCATAAGGAAGTTTTTTCTCGTGACAGATGATGAAGCCCATCTCTTATCGCAGACTACAGTTTATTTGACCTTGGCTGGACAGAACATCAAAAGCCACATCTTATGAGTGTTAGGTCTTTGTTTTTATGGATTCTAATCCAGGAACTATCTTTCAGACCGAGATGGCGATACTGGACGTCGTAAGGCAAGTGAGAGCTCGTGCCGCCAGTCAGAACAGTTCAGCATTTACACGGGCTGATGCTACTGACGTCAGTGACTATGTCAAGCTCATCACTCAGACTGACAAGAATATTAAAGTGACCATCAAAGGTGTTCACATCAGGTGGGCTTTAAGTCTTCATATTTTGGTTTTCTTAATGTGAATAGTAATGAGTTTTCGGTTTTTTTATGTGAACTGTAAGAAGTTTTTTTTTAATATGTATAGATCTAAATTGCGTGGTCGTTAAGCCTGCAGAATAGTCAAGTATGACAGGTATATGTACTAACTTGGTTTCAGATACAATGTTCTTAAGCAGGCGTGTTTGTGAGTTGTTTCTGATGAAATCATTCTGTTGCTAGGTACGATCTTTTGATGCTCGTCATTTGATGAGTTTTTCTCAGCAAGTTATGTGATTTCTTTTGAAGAAAATTTGACTTTTGATTTACCTGTAGTACCTAGCTCACTCTACAACCTTTATCTCATAGCAATAGCAGATGGTTAGCCGCCGCCTCATGACAGCCAATGAGCGAACAAAAAAGAAAATTTAAATACGGTGTACATGAGACTGTACTTCGTAACTTTACTGGAAAGCAAGTAGGTACTCCGCGTCGACCAATGAGCAGGCCATCTGAGACACCTGGGACTGGTCGAACGCCGTTACAAAGCGGCCGACCTCCCAGATTGGACTCACTCTACCGAGCGCTTTCAAACTTAACCCTCAAACGAGGGCTCTCAAAGTTAATACCTCCACCAAGAACTCTCCTCGCCTGAAGAACTCATTAGGCTGCCAACAGCAAAGCAAAGGGAGAAGAAACCAGCCATCTTGTCTGCAGACAAGATGGGCGCAAACATCCTAAACTCGACGCACCTCAACTCTACGTTCCGGCGCCTTCACGGCAAGATGTCAGTACGCCAGTACTCGACGTCTAGACGGACAAAAGCGGCGAAGAAATGGGAATCAACTTATAGGATATTTGAATATCTTAACACAAACTATTAAACTCATCCTGCCTTTAATTGACTTTTCTCCCATTGAGTTCCTCAAGGGTCTCTTATTCTCTCAGACGCTCACTCCGAGCATGACGAAAGACAAAGATATTCAATCTCTGCTTGGAGAGAGGTGTCTGAGGGTTGGGATAGAAGAGTGATAGAGATCACTATATATCTGTACGTTTACAATCTGTAATGACTACCAGCTCTACTGACTGCTGTCTGTACATTACCATGTTTTTATCCACATTATGCAAAACGAGTTTTATGTTTGACTGAAGTATCTTGTTTATGTTCTTGTTTTCCAGATACACTGACAGCGTTAGAACCCTAAAACATCCCTTCTCTATCGAAGTGACCTTGGAAAGCCTGCCTGTATTCAGCATGAGCAATCACTGCTTTGGGAGCCCAAGCAAGTTTTATACATCGTCTCTTGATATCGACAGAAGTGCGTACGGTCCAATATTCTTTTGCACGTTACCGATGCGAATAAAGCAAGCTGTGCTAGCATTACTGCTGTTTATAGTACAAGTTGTGCTAGCATTAGTGTTGTGTACAGTACAAGTTGGGCTTGTATTACTATTGTGTGTAGTAAAAGATGACACAAGATTTTTTCTGTATGTAGTACAAGGTGTGATGGCTGTACTTGCCGTCTTCTGTGTATGTGTAGTAGTAATCAAAGGGATTAAAAAAGTCGTTTTTGGTTGAATTTGAGCTCCAGGTTTTAAAGAGCTGTTCTAAACAGGGTACGGCAACATAACTTCCTTGTTTCCGACAGGTGCGCATTGAAAACAAGGAAGTTATGTTGCCGTACCCTGGAGTATTCAGTCTCTAGTAGTTTGATGTGAAGCTTGAACATTACAGTGCAAAT
The DNA here is from genome assembly GCA_006783055.1 of Trinorchestia longiramus. Taxonomy (NCBI): domain Eukaryota; kingdom Metazoa; phylum Arthropoda; class Malacostraca; order Amphipoda; family Talitridae; genus Trinorchestia; species Trinorchestia longiramus. The sequence continues at coordinate 30,612 of VCRD01005464.1, forward strand.
TGATTGATTTCTCTCGTATCTCAGCTGAGAGCCTACATTCCAACATTTGTTGTATACTTGGTGCATGAGTTAAGAAAATCAAGTAATTGAAATGGTTATAAGGATTATCAGAGTTTAAAGATATTATGATCTATGATGCAGTTCGCTGCGATGAAGCTTCTATTTTTTATATATATATATTTTAGACAGTCAGCCATTTTCCCAGTCATTTTTCTTCTTTCTCGTTTCTCTATAGATATGTTTCGTTTAAAATTCAATCAACTTGTTTCTATTGATTTTGATAATCTTTTAGAAATCGTGTATGTGGGAAGAATATGAATTGATGACATTGTGATTTTCTATTTACTAGACGGGGAGTTTTCCTATTATTTATTTTTATAGAGGAATTGGTAGAGCGTCTTACATGTGTTGGGAAATTATTCTCTTTGAAAGTCGTGTCATTTCAATAGTTCTTACTTAATCATGTTTTGCTATATATTAGCAAGTACGACCCCTTTTTTAAGAAACTTTTTGAACTACATTGTTTTTTGGGGCGATTGGAAAACGAATAAGTTGCATTTAATAGTGTAACATCTATTTCAAAGCAGAGAAAATTAAGATTTACGCCTATTTTGATTATTAATGTAATACACACAATCATTTTATTGGTCTCCTAGTTTATTTTGTTCTAATGAACTTTTTCTGGTTGACATTTCACTTCCACAGTATCTGAGTTTTCTTTCCCATCTTAGCTTAACACGTTGCCTCCGATTGCCTGGCCGGTGTAAATCGTCACTTTGTACATATTTTTACTAGAAAGCAGTGTAAAATTTACAGAACCTAACCTAAGTGGCCCACATACGTACCACTTCGGAGTCAACGTGTTAAGAACAGTACATACAGCGCCCGTTAATACGAGTAAATTGGAAGCTGTAATTGATACAGCAAGTGTACAAAGAATATATCAAAGATAATTCTAAATTAATCATTCTCAAAATTCGAAGATAATGGACTACTTTCATTGGATACCAAAGTGCTCATACTTCATTCAACTAAGAGTTGAAGATTTCCGTCGGTCTATCTACAGTAATGCAGAAGTAATCCTGACACGAATGAAATTCATGTTTTTTTTTACTACCTAAATTTAATAGCCACTTCAAAAATAGAATGCTGAAAATAAACTTGGATATAAAGTTACTTTCATGTACATATGTATTTAAAATAAATGTTAAAACTTACTTAGATTTGAGGGCCAGCGCTTGGTTGGGGCCTTTGTAACGGCCTTGAATTTCCTCTAATACATACACACACAACAGTGTGGCATCCCAGAGGTTTTTTCCTGTGGGTCAGGGTCGTCTAAACTAATTCCTCTAGGGCCACCCTGAGTCATTCAATATCAAAAGAACCAGCCAAGTGAGGGCATCACTGGGAGATTCAGGTTGTCATAAACAGCCCCACATGCTTAGTTACATTCTATTCAATGAAACTGACCATTCGACATCTATGTCGCTTATTCCATGCATGCACTAAGAAATTTTTCATTGCATCCACGACAGTCATGTTACATTCCTCATCCAGACCTACAAGAAATCTCATACCAGAGTCCTCTTCAGCACACCTTGCATTCCACTTATTTTCTCCACACTGCTTATGGATCACATCCATGAGGCTCTCTCGCTCATGTTCGTATATACTACATTCCAGGACCAGATGTTCAACTGTTTCCTCTACTCCTCTGTTACACTGCAGACATAACCTTGTATTCCCCTCATTCCACCTCCATGTATGCCTATTCACACTTAATGCCTTTCATCTGACAGCAAACAGGAGTTGGCTACCAAAACTTCCATCATAAAACATTTCAAACCTTGGTACATTCTTACTGGCATACCAAATTAAAGTAGTTTTCCCATTCATACTATGCTTCCATTTGTTCAGGCCAAATGGAAGCATAGTATGAATGGGAAAACTACTTTAATTCTAGTTACTATCAAATTACTATCAAGTTACTAGTTACTGTCAAATCAGCGGAATCAGCTGGGCTGTTGCGGAACGGAACTGTTATTATGAGCAAGTGTCACAAGGGGAGGAGTCATTGCAACTGCATTGGACAATGTGACGCCGTAGTTCACGCGTTGAATTAGGATATAAATTCTTTTGGTATGGCTGCTTAATTTCTCATTGTTAAGTTTTCTTACACATTTTGGTTGATGTTTCTGTATCGTTTGGCTATTATTTGAGGTCCTGCATTAAAAGTTATATTATGCCCGGCTGTTCGATCAAGCCAGCCTGCACTGCAGCAGTTGCATTGCGGCAGATATTCTGGCGCTGTTATATGTTACCAGATATCGATTTAGTTAAATTTCTTCTTTTCTAGTAATTCAGAAGCAATTTGATCAATGTACTTCCAGTTTTGTTGTTCAGAATGCCAACAAAGAATTCAAAAAGGGTGTTAAAATTATTGATTTAAATATAGTGGCAATAAATTTTTTATATGTAGTATCTGGTGTGTAGTGAAATGTGGTGTAAATTCTCATACTTCTAGTGTAAATTTTTAGTATTTGTGATGCAAAGCAATTAGCAAGCTTGGGTGAATTTTGAATTACTTGGAATTTAATAAAGTAATTTTTTTCAGAGAAAGGAACTAAAGAAACTATTTATTTAGGATTGTAGACTCATTTGAGGTTCTTATTTCAGAGAGAAAAGGCTTGTGCCTTCATGCCTCATGTTGTAGTTGATGAAGAAATAATCAAGAATGTTGGATAAACTTATTTGTAATCTTCTCAATAAAGTTTTAGGAACTTATATTGAAAACTTGGATGGTTCCAACCTGAAGCTCAGTTTATGGAGTGGTAAGTACTCAAAAATTTTATTGTTTATTATTAATACAAATGAAAAAAATATTGTAATTGGTAAATCACAGATAGTCTAGTACTTGATGAGAAAATATTAAAATGAATGATGTAATGCTTGGAAATTAAGTAGCAATATCTACTGCACTGTTTCTTATTATGATAATAATAAAAACGAGAATGCATTAATTTCAAATATGGAAACGATTTTATAAATTATAAATTTAATTGTAGGCATAAATAGGAAGAACATATCAGCAAGAAAAAATAATAATTTAAAGGACTGGTTATGCTCTTTCATTATTTAGTGATTCATTATTTGTAATGATTAACTTGTTTATTAGAAATACAATCCAAAGAATCTTGTTAGCATTTGTATGTATAAATAGATTAGCATTAACATTTCTTAAATTTTCCATTAATGTCTGAATTCTACTTCATAGTAAAGAACTAACATCAAAGATGGTCTGATATTGCTTCCAAATTTTTTGGAATTTTCCCAATTTTCATGATTAATATAGCTATTAAATTAAATATTTTATTTCTGAAAATGATTTTACTCTATTTTTAAGCCTATTAATGACTTTAAACATTGATAAAGAAAATTAATATGTTCTGTTCAATGTATTTGGTATACTTAGGAATGCTGGAAGCAAGGACTTGTTCCTTAATTTTTAATTATACTGAACAATCATATATGTCACTTGAAAACACTGCAATTGATGCTCAAATATTTATGTTTGACAAATCCTTCAAGGAAAGTGGTGCAAAATTAGAAAAATTTCTATCTCCAAGTTTCTGATCTAAAAATGATCATAATTATAATTTTAAGATTAATCTTATACTAAAGTTTATCATTTTATGTTCAATGTAATTTATGTTTACAGGTAAGGCTGAGCTAAACAACCTAGACATCAAGCAAAGTGCCCTTGAGGAACTGCGGCTGCCAATCCGTCCTCTGTATGGACATTTGGGTGTGTGCCCTGTACCTCCTGCTACTTGTCCTGTACCTCCTGCTACTTGTCCTGTACCTCATGCTACTTGTCCTGTACCTCATGCTACTTGTCCTGTACCTCCTGCT
>VCRD01005465.1:0-28533 GCA_006783055.1 Trinorchestia longiramus
GCGCATGTCCTCTGCACGGCAGATGTGCTCGCAAAAACTCAATGCTAAAAAAATCAATAGATTAATACTAGCGAATAAAGCGAGTTACGCAGCGGTAAAAATCCATGCAACTGACATCGAAACAACCCGCGTGTAGCAGAAGTAACGCACACATTTGGCCTGTATCGTCACTGACGCGGACTGTAACCGACTGGTTTAGGTTATTATCGGAAACAATTTCTAAGGGACATTCTAATTAAGCTGTCCCGTTTAGTCAACACATCATCCGAGATTTTGATAACAGAACATCAATAAACAGGACGCCAACATTTACTGCCTCTTCTTATTCATATTTACTACGAAAAAACGGCATATGCGAAAACATTGCATTTGCAAAACCTGAAATTTTATCAAAGGAAGTAGAAACCATCTGTAATATTTTTTCATAACGCATGATTAATCTTACGCCATGGTCTTACTCCATGAACGATCACAGCGCTTCCAACAAGCACAGTAACTACTGCACCCATGGACGGTGAGCGGAGCAGGCACAGTACTTTTTATCAAAAATTTACAGGTTTAAAACAATGAAATATTACTCATGATACAGCATTGATTTCTACACCCGTTCGTCCTTCACCCTGATCCAATAAGTATCGCTTTCAAATATTTCACCTGGGAGAGGTGTTTTAGCGCATTTGCCTCCATTTTACCTAGAGTAAAATGGCACGATGCAATTACTGTCTTGCAAGCACATCTGCACCAGGTGCTACACGTATCACGATGCACTAAAGAAAGCCATTGAATGACTTTTCGCTCAGTAAATTAACGAACACAATCATATTATCCTATGCATTCGGATGGAATATAAAACATGAAAAAGCAGCCATTATAGGAAAGCATGTTGAAACATTGATGGCATTTCTACAACGCAATTCCAGAACAGAATGTACCACTACTAGGAAAGAATACACCAAACCAGAATAGAATATAAAAATTATGATTCCAATTCTAATTTAAAAAAAGGAATGGTATTGCTTTTAAATTCGAAATCCAAGCTACACATCCGTCGACAGCTTTTTTGTGATAAATCAAAGCATTTTATGCACGTTTCTTCTACTCGCACACCAATCTCGTAGGTATGCGCAATCCATAATTAATTAATTTAAACGCACATACTACATCAGAATTTCCTTACATAGCTTAGAACTCCAGTATTTCGGAGGTAACCGCACAGTGTTCATAGAAGTGATACGAGACCGGTTGGCCGAGAGTACAGTTGAGCAATGCAGGCAGCTGGGCTGGAGTGCACAGCGTATCAATGATACCTCAGACCCCAGGGAGAATCAAGTGGGCTTCCGGTCAGTGTGTGACCTTGAGAAGACCTCCACGCGACCATCGGACGCGCAGGCCAACCAGCTCTTCAACAACCTCTATTATCTGCATCAGAGGGCTGTTCATCACTCAGCAGTGAAACTCTTTAAAACTTCGCTCTCTAATCAGTTTATTTTTGTTTCTTATCATAAAAATTGATTTAGGGTAGATGAAAGTAACTAATACTATTTACTATTTTTTAGTAATATCAGTATTAGGGCACCGATACTTTTATCGGTGCCGATATTTTTATCGGAATTTTATTTCAGCATGTACAGGCTGAAGTTGCATGTGCATGGCATACAGTGAAACCACATCATAAAATAGGATGAGATATAGGTACTAGTTTTAACTGCATATTTAGGCGACAAGTTTTGTTAAAAATAATGAATACTTTAAAATATTGACCATTCTATATAATATTTTAACCACCATATCCGCTCGGAGAATTTTAACATTAACGAGAAAAATTGAAAGGTGAGGTAGAATATACAAACATATGTACAACAACCTCATGGGACACACGTTACTGATTCTGTGGTGTATGGCTAGTCAGCTCTGAGGAGCGCTAACTGACTCATGCCACAGTAACGAGAACAGGGACCCTCAGCATCCCCTCCCACGGAATGTCAGGAAGCCACCACATCCCCCGGAGAGCGCGACGTCCCATTTTATGCTGGTGGACAATTTCCCTCAGAGCGCCTCAAAAACGAGAAGAAATGGCGAACGAGTATAACGACTAACTTAGCTCTAACTAAAGCAAAAGTGAGTTACATCTGAAGTGGTAGAACGAACAAGTCAAGTAACTCGCGCATCTCTCGGTGAATCATCTCTGACACCACTGCAATGAGCTGCATCGCGTATAGAAACGACTATTTCCTCCTACTACACGAAGCTATACCGTATCTTGGACTTCTAAGAATTGCTCTTTATCACCAGTCGGTTTTAGAGAAAAGAATGTCTTATTCCCCGCCTATTCTTTCCTAAAGTATACAATAAGTTGAACTTTCATCCAGTGCGCGAGTGTCTGATTATATATAATACTACATGTATTCATCCAGCTTGCACGGTACAAGTCTACGGCTTTATTACTAAGACAACACTTAGTAACAAAGCTGTAGAATTCTTATGCTTCTCATAAGCCAAAGCAAGGTTTACGATCACTTGACTAAAAACCAAGGTAACTTCAAACTGCTTAACATTGGTAAATATTTGGAAAATTAATCTTTTATCCTTTTCCACATTCGCACATGAATGTATCGTGTACGTGTAGCATGAACGAGAGTACTTGTATATTTACAGAACACGGTTTCATCGGGTGCCTCAGAAGTCATTGAACTTATCTAGACTGACAAGTTTGCTAGAGCAATTCCTGCTTCATCGTTTTAGTATCAAGACGTTAATATCTGTGAAGTATTAGTGGAATGGAGAACATGCCCAGTTATTTCAAACTTCTACATCAACACTAAACTTGCCTCGTGAAATGAGATCATAGTTTTATGCTTCAAGGACACGACGATAAAAATACTGAACATGTTTTCTTTTAATTCAATCAGACAGTTGCTGGTAGGTTAAGCTCAAAGCCAAATACTGAAATGGTGATGTAAAACGCAGACACCACTCATAAGATGAGAGATTAATCAAATTGCAAGATACTAAACATGGAAGTAAAATAGATAATGGAGTTGCAATTTAACCATCAAAGATACACAAGAGTAGTCAAACTATGACAGGAATCAAATTCGAAAAGCAACTGCAGAAACATAAACAAACACGGAAACGTGAACATAAGCTTGGGGATATCTTGCAACACACAAGCCTAAACCTCGTGAGAGTAAATCAATGGCAATAGTGGTGGGGGTACAAGATCTGTTTCAACTCTAAATAGTGAATCTTTACTGCATCTGCAGTGACTAAGCGTGCACAGGATCACCACGCACGGAGCATGCTAAACACACGATAAAAAATTAAGGTAGCTTTCGATTTTTCCCCGATCTTGAAAAATTAGGCAAAACAACAATTTGATAGCCCAATCATCACTGTCACTAGATCGAATAATAACTTTGACATGTGGGTGAAGGTTTTGAACTATAGGTTGGAAACAATCGTTCACGCGTCGCATGGACAGTACGCAAAAAATCTATTCCCGGCGATCGATAGCTCGATAAGTTTTCAGAGAACATAGGTACAGAGATCTGAAAGAAACGTCACGTTCTCATGTAAAAGATAAAAATCCTTTTCTAAAGGTTAACTGTGTTGAGAAGCACGAGATGACAAGGAAATACTTCATTGAGGCATCACTCTCAGTGGTTCTTGTTTTGAAAATGCTGCATAAAAAAGTGCAGTTCCTAATGAAACTATATACAGCAAAGACGTACAAACATGGATCAACACAGCGCAACTAAATTAGGCTCAATAGCACTTTCACATGATAAGGAAATCCCTGACCACTGTGTCCGCAGGACCAGTATGTGCCCCATGACGCACGAGGGAGAGACAGGCGGTGACGTAGTGGGCGGATCAGTGGCGTCACACTGACGCTCACACACTCATCGCCGGTCACGAGCATTTCGCGGCAAATCTGAGCTGCCTCCTTCGCATTCGTGTCCCTGGGTACCTAGCTTCAGTTATCTTCTTCTGCCCAAAAACTACTTGACACAGAAACAGGCAGATTTCTCTACAGAAATCTCAAATGATGCATATACTCGTGCTCGTTTCAAGACGGGAATCGTTCCTACTCGAGAAAGTAGTAAAAATTCCTTACGTACAATCATTTGATAGAAGCTAGAAATGTGATCGACGATTGTGCTGCGCACTCACTAATGGCATCGATTTATTTTGGTATTTTTAAAAAGCTAGTGCTATGACATATGATGACCGATTAAAAAAACAAATGCTAAGGTAAAGTTTTACTATTCATGTTAACTAGCTCATAGAAAAGTTTTGAAAAGCATGTTATTACAATTTGTATTTTCAACTCTTTCTTTAGTCGTATTCTTTGGCCATCAAGGTGAGTAGATGAACTACTCACTTTAGTGTGTAATTCTCGCAGCTACGCACCCTACACTAACACAGCTAAACTCTGCATCAAGTTTATGAATCATGATGAGCATAAGCACACAACTGACTCTGATTTTAGTGGCTCTAACTGCGCTCGAGGTATTTCCAATCCTCATTTCACTTTTCTAATTATCTGAAGTAACAAGTCCAAGCAAAAAAAAAATGGTTCAGTTTTTGGAAAAAATCAATTTTGTTTAATTAAATTAACAGTGAAATCGAGAAAAGCATGTCAAAACAATCCAATAAGCATGTCATAACTGATAAAATATTTGTAACTCTATATCTTTTAGAATTGAGTTAACTCGAAAGCGCACAGTGGCAAATGAAGTAACATGTAACGCATGTTTAACAAGTGAAGTTAACTAATATGCAAGCCAGCAAATTTACTACGATAGGAACATTCTTAGACCTATTGATAGTTAACAAAAAGACACGTACGAATAACTACGAATGTCAACTTTTTTTGAGAAACTATTACGAGCGACTTTTCTAAATATTACGTTCTTAACTTCAAACAGCCATTGATAAAACATTTTAGATGGTCTTTATTTCAATTCATCGAACAAATTACACTGTTCATATATTTGTGAAGATCACCCCCATGATCATAAAAGTTTCTTTCATTCTTTCGCTATCCGAAGCCCTACAGCACAAATACTCCACGTCTAAGCAGCAGACAGAACGCGGAACTTAGCATGACAAATTCAGCTACTGCTGTCCTCAACACTGGATATCACGTGAGGCAATTGTGCAGTTCAACCATGATGGTCTAATTCGACTGATTCAATGCACTCGCAACTCAAGGCAGTCTAGTGCTCACCGCCTAAGGACAATTATCAGCAGTATTCAATGAGAATGAACTTATACTCCAGATGTACAATTACTCAACTTTTGTTTTTGTCGAGATTTTTCAAAAAGCTGTCACTTTCAAAAAATACCACACAAAGCAACCACGCTCTTCAATAATTGTCACGCTTCTAAAAGAGTTCAGAATCGATAGAATCCCTGTGCATCACGCAGTCGTCTGCCGTTCACTTTATTGTAGTGCAGTGCTGGCTGGCGTAGTACATCGAAAAACTTAGATTTTACACTAGCAGTACAATCATACATTACATATCACAATCTTTATTACTTATGCTGCTCTAAGAAGTAAGATGCAAACTGCCCTAAATCACAAATGAGACTTTACAAACATTATTCCAGTGCTTTATTTTCACATCCAGTGTCAATTATTACAAGACCCATTCGCTCGTCCACTATCGAAAGAGCACCACAGCAGTTGTGCATATGATATCAGGCAGCTGGCATGAATACTTACACTAAAACACAGTTGTCACGTTGCCTAGCATTGACATACAACAGTTATTTTAGACATTAAGCCGAATTTTATTCAAACTTCAAAGTACTAACCATCAAAAGAGAATGAATAAGATACAGCTAACAGAGTAATTTAAAAACCAATCCTAGAAAGTAACATTCTAGAATCTAAAATAAAACGAAAATTTTAAAAATCTAACAGGTGTGCATCCAGCATTGAAATAAATCAATAAATAAGAACAATACATGCGAACAGTATGATGCGATAGTATCTAATCGTCGTGACGTGATGGTGTACGAGAAAGCTACAAAAGGGTTACAAACCAGCAAGTAAAATATGAATAACTAGTCAGTTCCCGTGAAAATACCACGGTTTAGATTTCACTAATTTGAAATTATTATAAAAATAAATCCATTGAAGATTTACGACGAATTATTGTGTTTTAAATGAATACTTTTCATTAATATAGACAAGACTACCATTGTGCATCTTATCTAACAATAACGTGGCCCAGACAGTACCTGTTAAAAATTCCTCGATTCAAAATTAAGAAAATTAAGGATCTATGAAATAAATACATTTTTCACTCTTACCCGTGGTACCATCAGAACGAGAATATTTTCTTGAATATATACAGAACTTTCAATGTGTATCTTACCTAACGATAGCATGGCCGTTTAAGAGAAGAAAGTTAATAACGGAACAAATGGAGTGTTTTATAGTGATCCGGTGTCTTTGGAATCCACAATACAATGTTGGTAATACATGCATACCCGTTCTGATCAAATATTCTTGAATCATCGGTCGATACAGGTTTCCATTAACCCAAATTGCATCACCATTAACATCTTCAAAGAAATATGGTCCAATGATCCTCGAAAACGTGATGCCACACCATGCTGTTACTTTAGCTGAGTGAAGTGGACGTACATGAATTTCTTTTGGATGTTCTGAAGCCCAGAATCTGCAATTTTGCTTATTAACAAAATCACTGAGGTGAAAATGTGCCTCATCAGTCATTATTAAATTCTCTACAAAGTTTTCATTTTCAGCAAGCAGCAGAAATCTAATCGCTTTTGGTAGTACGTAGGATGGAGTTCTTGAGTTAATTGAATTTTATTCGGATACTTTAGATCTTTTACCAAAATACGTTGCAGTGAGGTACGTGATATTCTCATTTGAATTGAACGTCTACAAGTTGACGTTTTGGGCCGATCAGCAACACACGTTGCAACAAGCTGAATTGAAGCACCAGTTCGTATGGTCCGTGGCCTGCCACAACGTTGTCTGTCTGTTGTTGTCCCAGTTTCTCTAAATTTCAATATTAGTTTTTTATGCACTTCTTCGGGGGACTCCTTTCAAGACCATCAATATTTCTGTAATTCCTCTGAATTGCAGTAACCGAACTTACCCTTTGTAGAGTTATAGCTCTAATAGTTTTAAAGAGGTACCTTACTTATGGGCCACCCTGTATCTGTAGATACTCCCACGGTACGCAGGGTGCATAAAGGCAGTGCGGCGGGTGGTGGCGGGCAGGAGGTGCGNAAGTGCGGCGGGTGGTGGCGAGCAGGAGGTGCTGCGGGTGGTAGGTGTGTCCCGCCTACGCGTGACCACCTCAGGTGGCAGACATGCATACCCGTTCTGATTTCAATTCACTACTTTTTCTTCAGTAATAGATAGGAAGTAATGGGACGGACACTCACAGATACAGAGAGTGAGATGAAGATACATAATCGATTATACAGGTAGATAAGTATGATACTAATGGTATGTGAGTGAAGAAGACGATTGTAACATTCATTTTGATGCTTAGCGAGATAAATTGAACACAGAATAAAAGAGCTTCTCGAATATGTAAATTAGAAAAAATAGTGAAATGACCCTACACCCACAATATTTCAAAGTTTTTCAGCCGAAATTATGACGAATGCCTAAGGAGGCCAGCACCTCACAGAGAAAAAAAAACAAAGAAAGAAGAGGCAAATATGAGGTGAGAATAACAAACAGCAGAGCTAGGAAGAGAGACGGCAGAAATGATGTCAAGGCCTAGCAACAGCAGCAGCAGCGGCCACGGCTCACCGAGTCAGGTCCCAGCAAGCGTCATTACTGCGAGCACCAAAGCGTCTCCACGCAAGCACTCCGCACCTAACGTCCGGCGCAGCGCAAGCCGCATTTCTAAACCGTATGTAAATTCTCCAAATTAAAAACAAAACTGAAAAAATGCAGTGCTTCAACGCGTTCCAAAAGTAAAATATTACAAAAAGGATACTCACTTCACCATTGTTCTGTGGCTCATTTACACTACAAGGCTCTAACGATTTTGTGGCTAGCCAGATCCGATGCTAAATTGGGATCATAGCTGAGAATACAGAAACAGCTTATACTGATCAATACAGACACTACTGGAATACTGAAGTAACCGGTATCCGATGTTGCAGAGACCGAATGTTTTTCATTGATTCACTATTTGACTGATTTGACAAATTATCCATTATTGTGATACTATTTTTGTTCTTATAATCAGTATTATTGTATTGTGTAACTACCGTTCAATTAGCAATCATGAGAGTGAAATAAAGCTCACTGAAGACTGTTTACACGGCAATATTAGAACATTAAATCACAGAGTTGGCACAGCCCACCACGCTGGCAATAAAAAGCGTGAGCATCTCCAAGACACGAAAGGTAAAGTGACAATAAAAAAATAAAAATAAAGAGACTCATGCAAAACGTTAGTGGCCTACGCCGCCCCTTCCACGAAAGACACCGAGAAGAGGAAAATATAAAAAGGCATGCCTACAAAACTAAACCCACATCAGACTTGCATGTAATGTAGATTCCTCAGGGAGCACCTAGTAATTTTCTGTAATGAGAGGTAATTCTTAAATGTATCCTGACGAGGACAGGCATCATCAGCAAGTGCTACAAACTTTGTTGTACCCTTAGATAATAACAAATAATAATAACCAAAAAACAATTCACCTTGACCTTATCTCGCGTATTCTTCTTAAGATATCAAAAAGGGACTCAAATACTTGATGCCGTACATGTTCGAACAATTTACGTTAGACAATTTTGAACTTATCTCACAACTACCACAATTATGTAATGAAGCTTGTGCAATTGCTTAGAGAAAGTAAAGATCAAAAATCCACATCATTCACATGGTAACGTCCCTCATTGTTCAAGACGCCACTAACTGCACATTAAATAAGTGTCTCCGTATGAGGGGACAAGGACTTTCAAGCACTAGCAAACCTCCATGTTTGACCAGAGGCAGAACCGTCTCCTTGGCAGTAGCTGGAGCCTCATGTGCGATGTACGCTGCAGAGTTTTAGTGATGAACAGCATGAATTATGAGTTCCATCATGAGATACAGACAAATGATTGACTGAACTTTCAACAACATCAATATTTCGATCCGTATTGGCGTATAATTTTCGACCGGTAGTTTTAACCTAGTAAACGTTTCCATGTGTTCTGCACTTTTTCTTTAGAACAAAATGAGAATTTCGGCATAAAACTCTGAGAAAGGCGTCATCTACTAAAGAAGATCACTAGAGAATTTGTAAGGTCTTGTTCACCATCGTACGATTATGGGTACATTTCCCCACCAGGAAATAGAAAAGGATATTCTGACATTTTATTGCACGAGACACGAAGAAAAACTCGGCTAATTTACAAGTGTATACTTTAAGCGCTCGTATACATGATGAAGAACAGAGAGCTTTGTGGTCTTCAGAGGTCAGCTGGACCCGAGCCAAGCAGCAGAAACGGCTTCGACCCTCGGCGACCTCGACTCTTCTTTGTGAGAACGAGGAAAAACTCAGCAGTTTATCATAAGCTGGAATAGAAAACTCATAAATTAACATTGATCATCTTCATGAAGAACGTTGGATGACGTAAAAAGCGAACTAATTATGTGTACACATCACGGTAACAGATTGAATATTACTACTGTGGTTATTAATCGATGTAAATAAAGGTTTCTCAAACGAGAAAGAAAAACCAACATATATTTACATGAAAGATACAGTATGCCTAACTAAAAAATTAAACTCACAAACGATATCCCTGGAAAGCGCTAGTCCTCAAGGGACCATTACCAAATAAAAGAATCATATATTCCCAGAGGAGCTTTACGTTCCCAAAGATACACAGTAGGACAATTCCTTTCAACACACCTCTTCTGGTGCGTAGACATAAATTCAAAATTTGCTTGTGTCGGCATCGGCTATTACTACTGTACTAATGCCTCTCAAATATTTAACCTCATGGTACATAAAATCTGTAAAGCCTTATACAGTACTACTGATAATAGGATAACTAGAGCTATCAAGGCTCGTAGAAGTAACTGCACAATTCTTTGTCCTCGGAATTGTGTTTCAAATTAATTTTGGTGATATTTTGTCCCAAATATCACTAACAACTATACAAAATTGAAAACACAAGTCTATTTTTAGTTTAATAGCATAAATTTAACTTTCATGAAATAGAAATTTTACTTAATAAAAAGAAAATAAATTCGATTAAAGTTTTCTCAATTAAAAGTAAAAAATGATGTGTTCGAAAACTTCCAATTCCTGTAAGGACACTAATTAAATTCATCACAGAAATTTCATTGATACGTCCGAATTGGAACGTCCCTTCGGTTACCTGACACTGGCAATACGCTGAAAGTTTCTTCTATCTTAAAATAAGCCACAGGACCATACCAAAAATAGTACAATACAAATCATTCAAATACAATATCATGAAATAACAAATACAAACTTCAAGTGTTCAAATATTTTATGTATAAGAACACTCTCTCTGAAACAAGTTAACAGCTATAGTGGCGGATGCAGCACAATAGTAAATTTGATAGAAAGTAGTGCGTATTGTAGGGTCAGGGTCTGTAAATCACACCTGAGGCCAAACACGGCCAGTAGTATCCGTACCTCTCCATGGTCCCTACTTCAGAAGCTCTCACACACCAGGACCTCGTATCAGACTTTCTTCATCAGTTATTCTCCAATTCACTCACGAAATTAAGCCCACCCCACACTACACTTTTGAACTACTCATTTCTACTTAATTTCTGAAGGTAAGTTACGACTTCACAACCCTCACGAAGAAGGCACTACAATACCTACACTACCGAGCAGGTCGATATTATTAGAAAGCGTCGTTCGAGGTTAACACTCTAGTTCCAGAAAATTATGGCTAACGTTCCATCTAATATGCCAAAAATACGATACATTCATTCGTGATGATAGAATAGATACTACTTATAGAGGTATTGATTATTAATTGAATACAAAGATCCTTCCAAGAACAATATCAATCATTTTTTAGGAACTACCTGAATATACTTCCAAATTATCTAAATCAAATCTAAATTATAGAATTGCAACATAACATGCAGCTGAACTAGCAAGGTCTAATTGATTTCTTGGCAGTTTCATTGCTTCTTCGGTAATTCTTTATTACCTTCATCGAGCTGTGTTGAAAGTTGAAAACAGGTGCAAAGTACCTGCGATTATGCCAGAAGGTCGCACTAAAAACCAAACTGAGCTTAATGCAAAAGTGCAATATGAAGAACTAGATGTCGCAACTCGCATTGACGAACGACCTTTGAAGAGTCGAACTCTAGTCCATTTCCTGGTCAAGTAGGGAATTTTCTGTACAAAAAATCTCGTAATTTACTAACACAATCAGTCAAATATATTGAATAAGACTCAAGTAAATATTAAATTTTCATACCACAAAGTATTGAACAACATGTGTATTTAGCTTTATAAGGTTAATATACGTTACAATTCACTGCTTTCCTAAGGGATATCGATCACTTTACATTGATATGCATTAAAAGAAAATGTGCTCAATATTTTAAAGATTGCTCTGACTCAGCAGTAGCAGCAAAGTTACTTTAAGATGACCAAAACAAGAAAAGAACAGATACACTTCAAATACTCGAACGCAACAAGAACGTCCGATATATTAATTGAACTATTTCCCTGTATCCACTTAATCTAAAAAATGACCACTAATGAATGTAGCAGTAGATGCCAAGAAAATGACTGCCACTTAACCTGATGTAGACGCAAAACCGATACCCTTTTGTCATGCTCGGATCCATAAAAATGAGCAATAGCAATATTATCGCCTACGTCTAACGTCAGAATGCTTGATGAAGCTGCACTTCCTAATTATCACAACAAAGTACATGGAAATGTAGTCCATGAATCAATCGGAACTCCAAGTGAGTGAAAGTTTCAAGAGACCGCATTATCATAATAAAAAATTATAACTATAACATGCAAATCCGCAAGCTAAGCCTTTATAATCCAATTTACAATGCAATAGCGTGGAAATGAAAGATTAAGTAACAGCACAAATATGGCATTTGAAATACATGAATTACGATCCTGCACGTCGAAATGACGAACAAAAACTAAGAATGGCCCTATATATGCGGTAAGACTCAAGTGATAAGTTATAACCGATCATCTTTCTTTATTTTTCTACTCGACGCAAAGGCAAGACAATCGTAAGGAACCTTTAAGTGTCAACCAGAGGCAGCCATCATGACGAGAGGACCCTTCACCTGGAGGTTGCTCTCATGAAGTGACCCGCATAGCACGCACCAGGCGACAGCATCACGTCAGGTACAACTTCACACAACCGAGGTCAGTTTCACCCATAAAAGCACAAAATATAATTCCTACTACAAAATCAGGATCCGTTTTGAGCAAGATGTCATTTGACAGTATAAAAATTTGGTGATGTAGTCAAAGGGAACAACAAATTTGAGAGAAATATCAAGAATTTCAGGTAAGGATTGTTATCGTCACTCTCCGCAGTAGATGACTACACAGTGATTTTACTCGCCGTAAAGCGACGAATTGAGCATCACTTCATCCTTCTTAGAGGATATAACTACAGTTGGTCACCTCAGAGGAAGGCGTAACCCAGGCGCATGTGGATTGTATCGCGCAGTGAGCCACAACAGCAAGGCCGTTTTCCTCGAGTCCTCTTCTGGGAGCATCAGAAACAAGTTGTGCCGTTCAACCTTTTACACGCCTAGCTAGAGAACCCACGATCTAGCATTTAAATTTCATCATAAATGCAAATTGCTATCATGTACCAACCAATTAGAAGGCTCAAACTATGCTATGACTGACGTCACGCAGTTGTAACAGCGCAGTTGCCTGTCTGCGCACAGTCACAATTAAGAGGCACAGAACTAGTGTTTCGTTACAGTGTGGAAGTCGTCATAATTTGACTAGAAAGTACAATTTCTACCAAAAACATTATTGTCTCTCAAATAGATGAAAAAACTGAATGACTGCAACTCATGCGAGGTAATATCCAACATTACTTGAGCTGTTGGATTGGTCAGAGCTAAGGACAACATTCAACAGCAAGCAAATTTAAATTTTGCATGCTTATATTTACTAAGATTTTAACTTGATATCCGTTCAGTAACATTCGGTAAAGACTTAAAGCAGTTGATATGCTCAAGATCGTAGAGTGGACTCATCACTGGTCTAGGGGCCATCATAGATTGTTATATCAGGAACTTAGTCTTAAAACTATTCCGTATCAATGTATTTTTAACAGCCTCTTAAATGTTACAGAACTTTAGAGAATCATTACTATTGTCGCTCGTATTTGCTTCAGCTCTCAGATCGAAAATGGGAGGAAAAACATAATACGCGTTTTCCATGTACAAGCTATAAAAGTTGATCATTTTAGAGCTGACGATTTTTTAAATTCGAATATTCAGATGCGCACAACGTTCGCTTGAGAGCGTAACGGCGGCTTTCCATGCCCTTAGTTGTGGACTAAACGTCGGAGATTCTGTATGCTGAATTCTCTGAGTTTCACTTTTCCGTCATCAATCAGTGATCAAACTGACAAGTGCAAGACAGAGTTGATATAAAACAGCTTAGAATAGTGTGTCAATTTACGTCAAACTTAAAAGCAACAAAACAGTCAATTTTCATGGATAAGTAAATTTTTCTTGAGTCATATATAATTTTTTTTCCTTTGAACAGTGTGGCCACAAAAAAATGTTTCGATTTTCGAATGGCTATAATTTACTAACTATTGTAAGCAGAGGAATGAAAGAAAAACTACCTGAAAGAGAAGATTTTGAAGTTTTATCCAGTATTCCGTTTACGTAGCCTCCCACCTCTCTATCTTCTCCCATTCCGTTCCCTTTCGATAATTTATTTGTCAGGAACCCTTCGTTATACGATAGCTTTAAATAATTTAGCGTCTTTTTATTGTGGAAACGATAAAATATGGATAAGTGATCGCAGTAAAACGAGTCATAAATAATTCTCACGACCGTTAGCGAGATAACAATCCGAAAACCTCTTCATAAATGGAAACAAGGTTGATCCGTCTACAACATGAGTAAGAGTCATTTCAGTCGCAGAAAAAGTGAAAGGAATCGTCAAAACATCAACATCAAAACATGATTCTGACAAAGGATTGTTCTCTCGATGAATCCAACAAGATGGAGCGACAGCTCACACCTTGAAAAACTCAATGCCGTAGCTTCGGGATCGATTTCCAATAAATTAATGTATGGTCCTGATTTTCCATGGCACGCTAGATCCCCAGACCTGTCTCCTTTAAATATGATCTCGTGGGGCTTTGTTAAAGAAAGAGTTTTTCCAGACGAACCTTCTTTCATAGTAGAACTAAACGAGATTGTGCGACAAATTATTGCCTCCATAGATATTACTACCTTAAATGCTGTTATTGCAAATTTCGTTTTCCATACTAATAAAAGTATTCAGAATGAAGGTGAACATTTTGAATATAGAATGTAATCAAACAAAACTTTAGAACCTTCTCAAATGATTCTTGTTCCATCCTTTTACTTACAATAGTTAGTTATCGCTATTGGAAACCCGAAACATTTTATGGGGTCTCCCTGTACTTCTTTTAATAATGGAATTATCTTTTTGCAGTTCAGAAACTCGATTTCGTGAGAAGGAGAAGATGCGACCGAACGCAGCTAGACAGATGACAGGCAGCAGCCCAGCAAGACCACAATTGAACTGAACTTCCATTGTGTGGCCAGGACTGAGGGGAGCAGCGCACGAGCTGCATTGTCAGGTGACGCAATGAGTGACGATGCTCTTCCTGCATCACACCACACAATCACACAACTGCGATTACCTTCTTTCACGACACCGTATCACATAAACGTAAATTTCACAAACTTCCAACAGAAGTAAGCAACATTATATTCACAGAATACTTTAGGGCAGTTCAACAGGATCAACGCGAGTATCTCAGAGGTAAATGCGGTGGCACAGACGATGAACGCGCGAGGAGTTCCTAGAGCGATGTGGTGCCTGTCTTCATGAAGGTAAAGGTACTACATGTGTATCAGAATAGTAAAGTGATGTACAGAATAGTATTCTTCGCTGCACAGATCGCATACAGCTCAAAATTAGAATACTTGTGGAATATCACCTCCGTTTTCACAAGTCCGCACCAATGATGCACTGGTGGAGGACCGAACAACATTTTTTTAAAGAATTGGTTCACACAATTTCAAAAGATTAATGCCACACCACACTAAATGGTTCAAATGAGTATTACGATTTTCCACTGAATAGAAAACAACAGAAACCGTATCTCGAGAAAAAAGTATTTTTTTAATTAAAAAATAACGACCATCAAGTACGAAGCAAGATAAACCTTCATGAAGTGGCGCTGCATCTGAGTAGCCAAACTCACGGCAAGCGACACGCTAAGTCAGCAACACATTTAGTGATGTCAGGATTAGTGAAGTCAATACTGTTCTCTAGCCAAATTTTCGTTAAGAACATCGAGTGTACGAACTCAAAGAAATACAACTATACAGTAAGACGAGAGCGCGAGTAGGCATGAATCATTGATATATTTTACACACAATTTACAATTGCAAGTAAACTAAGTCTCGCACAAAGAACAACAGATGATGCCAACACACGCATTACGTACTCAGCTCACGCATTACTAGCCAATGAGCTCACATACCATCGTTAGCGTGAAGACAGAACTGCGGGATGATTCCTGGTGTATGGTAACATGCAGAATCAACGGTGGTATGAAAAGGTTCTCTATATTCTTTGTCCAGACGTTTGGCTCAAAGAAATGAGCCATTGCCTGAGACCTTGCATGGTCATGAGCAGCCGCTACAGGAAACGATATCATAGTACCGTTGAGAAGCTAGAAAAAGCCTAGAATAAATGAAAGAAAAGTGAGAATCCATAAGAGGAAATTAATTCACACAAAACTATACTAGGTGAAAAGTAGAAGATGATCAACTAAAAGTAGGAAATCTAAAAGAAATTAGAAAAAATAAAGAAAGAAGAGACGGCAAATTTCAAAATGAAGGAAAGGAAAGGAGAGACCCATTCCAGCGGGCGCGCGAGCGAGGGTCAGACAAGCCGGGGCACCGCCCAGCCCGCCCACGCCTCTGAGCTTTCCTGTGCTCTTCTGAAGTCCACATGACGTGGAGTCTGGGTGTCACGAGTCAGGGACTCTACTGTTATGAGATGCGCCACTAAACAACGTCTGCATTACTTCTGTTTTCCGCTGAATTTACTAGTGCTAAATAATTGTGTTCTCTTGGAATTTCTAAAAAATACCAACTCAGAACGATCTTTCAATGTTGTGATAGTAACGCAGTTTCTGTAACACGCGAGACTTTTTCAAGAATTAATCTAATGATAATGAATTTCTTTAAAAGAATCATCATGAATAGTATTAAAATGATTGGTAAAACCTCCATTGAAAAAAAATGAGTCAACATCGAGGTTCTCGTTAAAGTGCAATTAAATATAGCATGAATACCAGAAATGGTAGAGACGAGAACATGCAACTAGGATAGTTGACCCCACTTATTTTAATAATGAATGAAATACCGTAGTGCACTCACTGAACTCACCAGATCAATCACACGCAATTGAAGAATAAAAAAAAACACAAACACAACTGGGACATCACTCAAAATTGTGATACGTTTTACTGGATACTAAATAATAAATCATTTCGATTTATTAATATCGAATCATTTATCATAAATCATTTCGTTGCATTTAGTTGTTTAGTTGATGCCTATGGTATACAAATACGCTTGCTGATCCTTGCATATGTCCCACTGACAGCCAGAGGCGTCATGGTATATGTACAACACGGGCACTCCACCAACCGAGGATATGGTGAAGTTCATCAGCCACAGACCGTCACAATAGAGGAAAAAGCAGCCACACCTCACAAGGATGATATTAATTAAGGTGATTTATCTTCTTTCGTAAATATATCATTCTATGACGGCTGTGCTCTCCTTTCCATTCTATTTCAAATTTGATTAGCGGCAAGCCAGAGCTTTTCGTCTTGTTTCGTACATATACTTCTAGTCATATATACGTACATATGAGCTTTTCTGTCTGCTCAACATGCCTCGCCCTTCGCAACCTGTATCGAACTGTTGCCTTGGCTCACTCCATTAATTTCTATGACATTTTGCAACATAAACTCTTTACATGGTTAATAATACCTAATGACACTTTAGCAGCAGTTTCATACATACTAAATAATATTACATTCATAATAAAAGTATCATTTATATTTTTATTCCGGATATAATTTCAAGCTTTTAAACTTTCGCTTCGAAAGTAAACAATTAGATACGTCGAATGATAACTAGTTTCATGAACACCATGCTAACTGCGACAGTAATTTTATCCACTTACAAGAGAACCAGCTTTGGTGTCCTGTAGTGCAAAAAAGTCATCATCCACGATGTCCTGTTCTAGATCAGTGGGATATTGGGGAAAAAAGCCACACTTGAAAACCAGCGGCTTAATTGCACTGAAATTAGAAACACAAGTGTCAGAGCAATAAAAGTGTTCTCTAAATGAAAAATATCCCCTCTCCAGCACAGAGAATGCAGATGTAGACTAGAAAACAACGACAAATGAGTAACTGGTATAATGAAAGTGGCAGAATCACAGGAAAAATCCTACAAAACAAGAATATTACCAGTTATTTACTCTGGTGTATTTTGTTTGCTGCACCAAACATCGACACATCTGAAACACGGCGTCAGCAAATCGCTGACAACGATTGCCTCCTGTAATCGCTCTCCCCCACAGGGATGCCACTGATCATTTCAATACAGGCGATTAGCGCTGAGCTCATTCGTGCACACGCAGAGCTTGTCAGCAAGGTTTCAATTTTGCGATCAGAAAGTTTTGTTTAAAAATGATGCACAGAATCAAATTTCGGACATCCTCTACTAGTCTACAGCGGAGTTATGGGCATCACACAAAATGTAATAGCAGCGGAACACTCCTTGTGTCTCATCAATTCGAAACTTGGGACCTCGAAGCAGTGGATTGCACGCGTAGTCACTAAATAGGTGGAAAGGAAAATATTGCAGTCAAAATCTTGCTTAACGTTAAGAACTCGAGTAAAGCCCAAGGCTCTATTTCGATTCCACTCCACGAAATGTAGCGGTACTTGCTATGCATAATTAGATGATTTTTATAATCATAAAAACTATCTGATTTGCAATCGACCAAAATCTAAGCGCTGGTTAACTGGTAATTAAAATTTACTAGAATTGTAAAAAATTAGAATATAGTGAGTACGTTGTTTATAGGTTGTCTAAAGAATTTGTTCTCTCGCATAAACGATCAGAATCTTTAAAGCGAAGAATTCGTATGGTGTATATTGGTGACGAAGGCAAGATCTTCACAAAATAGACAAGTCTCGAGTTAAGAAGCAACATTGTACTGAACACCAACACTAATCAATACAAGAAATCCTACCCAGATAATTTAGGGCCAACGCACTGCGAAAATCGAAATCGTTCACGTTTCGCCCGAGTTAAATTCACATGGACTAATATAATCGATATGAAATAGACTGTTAACATCGAGCTCCAGCTTAGATGATCGAGTAAAACATTGCAATAGCCAAGGATCGATCCCCTAAGCATTGCGTTAACAAAGTAGTCATTAGGATGCCTAAACAGAGGTGGCAACGCAATAAAGACCAGCAGGGTGCACGAACACACGTGTCTGCTATCAGTTGGTCTGCACGGCAGAGAACTGAAGAAATACAGAAAAATTGCAAGCGAGAGAGAACAGCACCGATTGCACAGCCCGAGAGGTTCAAAGGAATACTAAAGGTTGGTTCATGCGACTCGGGTCTTTGACCTGCACACGCTCGTGTTCAAGGTTATCTGAGCTAACCCCTGCAAGGCTGGAGCATACGCAGCATTACCTGGTCCTATGAGCTGCTTTCTCAAACTAGGGAGTAGGGACTAGTGTGTGCTCCAGCACAACGCACTGCTCTTTGCCACTTCCAATGAAACTTTGTTTTTATGTCATGCTCTGCAACGATTCTGTAAATTTTGAGGGGCAAATGCTCGGTACCCACACAGCGTGTTGCTGTCTTAAACATGCCATGTGAAAATTTTCTTTTCTTTCTGTGTGTATCCTATAAAATTAAGGACCAGCTTAACGTGCGCACTTTCACATCGCACCGCATTCTTTCATTCCTGCCAAGATCTAGTCTTCTCCTTGCGTTAATTCAGAGCGCACTTTAACACACGCAGATTGCATGAAATCCTAGCTC
The DNA here is from genome assembly GCA_006783055.1 of Trinorchestia longiramus. Classification (NCBI taxonomy): domain Eukaryota; kingdom Metazoa; phylum Arthropoda; class Malacostraca; order Amphipoda; family Talitridae; genus Trinorchestia; species Trinorchestia longiramus. The sequence continues at coordinate 19,373 of VCRD01005465.1, forward strand.
ACTCCAGTGGCGGTGTCCTACTAGGAGCTAGAGAGCACGGCGCACCAGTTCCTTGTCTCGCATCACTTCTGATGAAACAATTTGGTGAGCGGCACAAGGACGAGGTGTGCAGTGCGTTCACACCTCTCCGAAGTAACATCCACTAAGCACAATTTTTTAATGCGTAAAATATCACATTGTACGACAAGGGCATAATAACGAGCAGCTGTAAACGATCTCTAATTAAACCATAGTGAATAACAGAAATTTATATATTTTACTAGCAAATTGGAGACATTTTCTAGGACTACTAAGTGCCCCTTATTTACAAGAGTTTACACCTGACTGCATTACATTGCTACTAAAGTTTCATTTCGCAGCATCTCATTGCAATTTGCTGACAACCGCAGCAGACACTACACCAACTCTGGATCATTTTTGCTCACCTCCAGCAGAATCGTGTCCAGAACGCAACACAGACGATGAGAACGCTCGACAAATTTTCAAATGATGCTATGGACGCAAAAAATTCAAAACCACAACGACAACTAGTAACAAAACATCAAATTAGATCTTTCAGGTACACAGAATACAGACCATGTCTGCACATGAACAGCTGAGTTACACAACACACCAGCACTAGTGCACTGCGACACGGCTGCGAAGTTCTTAAGTTTTCCCCCAAAGCACACAAATACGCATACAATAATTTTTTTCCAAAATCGTGGTAGGACACGAAGTGGTTTTAACACGGGGATATTTTTCTGTAATTTAAACAGTGACAAGATCTTCAGGAGCAACGAGGCATAATCCTGCTTTGAAATAACATTAGTAAATTAAATTTATAAATCAGTCTAGACTAATGATTCAAATTATTTCTTCTGAGAATATAAAGCAATGGCAATATACGATTTTTATAAAAGCATTACAACGTACGTTAATTCACTGATAATTCAAACACGAGCTTTCCCAAACCGTAGACAGCGGAGCAGACGGTTCGTTTCCGGCGTAGCGGTCCGGAAACTCCGGATGAAGCTTCCTGTTTACTGCATTTGATCAATCAATTGTGAGTCACAAGCAGCGCCCGTACTGCCAGCTTCACGGTGGCCTCAGGATCACAGATGGCTTCGACAAGAACAAGCCTCTCTTGGACGTCTCACGTACGGCTGAGACAAAGCATGGTTACACCCATGAAAAAACTACTTACTTTCTCATATTTAATGGCAGCGGAACACAGCTTGGTGCAATTGATGTGTAAACTTTCCCGTAATCTCTCACAGATGTCAAAATATTTGTTGAAGAACCTTTCTATAGCACAGATTAGTTAACAGTTCAGACATGAAATTCACGGCGAGCTCACCACCTGAAATGACAACTTCAAGACAACTAGACTCACTTTGTAACATAGAACGGGCGCTCGTCCACTAGGCTGTTCTGCCAAGTGGTATCCACGATGCCGTGTAAAACAAACGAGTCTCACAGGAGCTGTGGCTGGTCCATTACAGGGGAGGAAAAGGAGATATCTTCCATCGCCACCGAAGAGAAATTGAAGAAATGTTCTTCCCGTTACTTGAAACAGAAAATTTGAACCCGGTTCTCGGCATTGCACTCCACCACAGTGCATTCAGGTCATTCATATAGGAAAAGAAAAAATTAACAACTTCCGTGAATAATAAACATCTCGGAAACGATTAATACTTAGCACAAGCATAAGTAGTAGATGCGAAAGAGAAATTAACAATTGTCAAGAAGAGTCTTACAGTTGGTGTTTGAAGTTAAGAATTAAAGTTTACAGAAAAAATGCTCGCTCGCGCTCCAAATTTTCAGCAGACCTAGCCTATTATAAAAAGCTTTTCTATTGGAGACATGAAAACAAAGGTGAGTTGCATACCTTGTGTCTTAAAAACACGAAAACAATCACCGTCGTGTTAGCATTGTACTCATAATTTCGTCCAATGCAGATGGAAGCGTCGTCTCTTTATTGTCAGAGACCTGACGAACTCGTTACAAAAACAGAGGTTAAAATCTACTTCAAACTCTAGAGCTTTGACTAAACAACGAACAATTTTGCCACAAACTATAGTATGTCGACTAAGGTCGCGATCATCATGCTCGATCTCAGCGACATCTACTCAAATGGTCATCTACAAAGTTCGTAAGTCCGTCCCGCTGTGTTTTCGCAGAACATCAAAATAGTGTCCCATTAACACAGTGTGAACCGATGACAGTAATGCAACAGGAGTCCAGAGGTTCTCACTATCAAAGTCTGAGGGAGAGCAACACGGACGAACGCTTTCTCGGAAAACTAAACAGCGAGATGATATTAAAGTATTGCAAATTCAAACGTACTATTTAGACAGACTCTTGATACCCAATTTCACATGAAGATAACCGATACTGATACTTTTACACCTTCAAAACGGAAAGCGACAATGACCAAAGCACATGAAAAGTTTCTGTCCGTCACACACTACACAAGGTCGACATCTACACTTTGACCCACCCCTGAATTTACTAGTACATTACAGATTACAAAGTATCTTCAGTCTAGTATAACCTAAACTCCATTCTTTCTGAAATAATTTTATATTTTATTGAGTTAATTTAAGAAAATTGAAAATCTTCTAGAGCGTTAAAATTACAATTTTAACACAATTTCTCTTCGATCGGAACTAACAGAGTAAATGGATGACGAAAGCTTTCTCAAAGAGAGCATCTTAGAACTCTCTCGCGGCTGTAACATCGGAATTCTGGAGCGGCTGTGGGATCCAGTGATGGCCAAATAATCATTGGTAATTCACGTGATGTTGTTTTTTCTAGTTCATTTCTTGATCAAACACTGAGTAGGATTGAGGCTGTTGGTGTAGACATTTGGGACGCGACTAATCTTATTTCTCCATTCAAAACGAAAACTTCGAAACGTATTTACCGATTTAATGCTTTGCGTAAATCAAGTAGCCTATGCTATTTTCAAATTTTCAACGTCGTATACCTTCAATTTTTCATTGTCCCAAACTGCTTGTTTGAACGAATTTATTCCACGGCCCATAGATGCCTTTTTTTATGGTTGAATAATTAAATAAATATTAGACGTATAACGAGGCAGACGACACGAGAATCAGGGGCAGCAACCAACGCTTCCCCTTGCCTCGATACCAAGGTACACATTGAATGGCGTACGTTAAATAGTGTCTCAGCATTCAATGCAAGTGATCAGTTGTCACCCCTCACGTACCAGCCGCGTATCGCACGCACACCGCACCAGATGAGTCCTCCCCTTCTCCCTCCGATGTCCCCTGTGGCCCACATCACAAAAAGGGTGAAGTAATCAGAAGCAGTGGAGGTCAACCACAAACTCTAGTGAATATCATGACCACGCGCTCTACAGCATCACTACCTCGGTCTGGGCACAGTAGCGTGTAACTTGGGGTTGTGAAGGTGTCTAATGGGACAGCTACTGTCGACGTAACCCCTTGGTCTGTAGAGCTGTATACATACACCTTCCGGTGTCTCATACTAAGCCCAAATTGGAAAAGCATGCAGTTACCGATTTAGAGACGTTATTGTGGTGTTTACACAGCTGTAGGTAGTTCACATCCTATGTTGCGTACATAATTCACACAAGTCAAAGGCAATTTTGAAGTCTAAGCATGAGTTAGGAGAAGGAGAAAGCATTTGTAGGACATCAAAGCCATGTCTCCGATTATTTCCCCAACCTACCAAGTTTGTCAGTGACAAAATAGGTTCGATCTCGTATCGTTCTGAACGGCAGTTTGAGCATTTTGAACTTAAGATCGGTGTCCATACGCTGAAGGGCATATATTTCAGGTCCATGTGCAGTATATACCAACATCAAATTACTGACCGGCTATTTTTTCGCCTTCATTCTGGAAAGATGATTCACCAACGAAAGTCACGTATCAAAATGTATCATGAGTCTTACAAAATACAGCACATGTAGCATTCATGAGTCTTACAAAACGCAGCACATAAAGCATGCGACTTACGGACACCAGTCAAATTGTAACGACTCGACTCAGTTTTCTCACTAGTTTGACTGTCAACAAAGTTTATATTGCGTACAAGACAGCTACTGAAGGCGACTGTTCAGATGTGCAATGAAAATCCGTAACATAACATTGGCTTCACCAAGTCATCGGCAAAGAAACTCGAACAATAATCGCTGATCCCAGAAACACACATACAAATATAAATGATTTAATCTTATTAACATGTACTGATGTGCCCGATTGGCTACCATACAATATAGAACCTCCACGAAGAATGATCTGAGTTGACATACGTGACTCCTCCCTCTTCCTCTGTGACAGTCGTTCGATTTGATATTTAACACGTTTGTTGCGATGCGACCCACCGGTGGGTCACTCAGGTTAGGTTCTGTAATTTTTTCAAAGCTTTCTAGTGACTGTATGTACAAAGTAAAGATTTGCACCAGCTAGGCAATCGCAACAAACATGTTAAACTTTGCAAAATTTCAACATCGGGTTACGTTCTCTTAAAAAGACCCGAGTTTAGTGCAAATAATAAACAATGTAGGGAACATCAGTGGTTAGTAAGTAGCTCAGAGCCCAACACAGGCATTTTTCCTCTAGACTCAGAAACCCGTGTTAAGATCGAGCACAAGTGAGAGCAATTAATTGTGTCCACTGATTAAGTGCTCCAGCACCTGCAAGTCATTTGTATGCTGCACCTGCAAAAGCAGCAATTAGTCTATGGAACTAGCGTTCATATGTAACATGAACCAACGAAGTAGCGCTGCTTGTAAACTAAACTAAAAATACAAGAAATAAAAGCTTCGAAGATAATGCTAGCAACCAGATGTACTTCCAGAAAATAATAATTTCTCACTAATATCAAAACTGTTGCCATCTCAAGTGTCTTTGCGCAGCAGCAGTGAGCATCTTATTTACATGGAAATTGAACTAAGGCGCAGACAGACCTTGCCTCGGACACCGCGCGTGGTCAGTGCTATGGTAAGTATGCCTCTCAAACTAGAAAGATAAGAAAATACGCCGACAAAATTCCCACAAAACCACAAGAGCCTCCACGAGCGTTCAGCATTTTGCGGTGGGTAGAGAGGATACACTTGAGACACTAGTCTCTTGCGTATGGAGGGCAGGATGCTGGTATGCAGCAACGTAGCCGCATCAGGCCCGGAAGATTGTCAAAACTTGTACACACAAAGACCAACCACTGCAACTCATACAATGGAAAAAACACATCATTAAATTTACATTAAATCATTTCTGTCCTACACTAGTTTCAGTTGCAAACTAGAACTGTCCTATTTTCAGAAGTTATGAACGTAAAAAGAGTTGTTCTTACTCTTTCACTATATACAACGTATAATAAGGCATTTCACAAGCGATGGAGAGCTTAGCTGGAAGGAGTTCATCACTATACACAGGTTTAGGAATATTCCTGGTCTACTTTGAACCACGGCCATTACATACGTATACTGATTATTACCCTCTACATAGTCGGGTTAAACAGTTACTCTCTTGTTGAACAATTCTCTCATGACAGCATAAGTCCTTCCCTTCAAATTCTCTGTAATAACTCTGACATATCTTTATTTAAAGCCACGAATGAAGGAGAAATGCAACTATGCTCGCTCAGCCTGGCTGGAAGCGCTCGGGGGCAAGAAGAAGTAGCAAGAAAACAGGTACGCAAATCTGAAACCCTTTCCTATCAGAAAAAATGTATGAACCGATGGCAATCCCAGATGACAACGAAGATATCAGCAGGAATGAAGAAGTAAGGCCTCACCCAGTCTACGCACACATATATGAATTTGGACTTGACATTTCGTGGGACACACACCGGAGCGCGGGACACTTGTCGTTGTGGTGACCATGAACTTGTGGCGGAGAAAGAGAAAATCTCGACTTCCAGCAAGCTCCTTGACTTTCAAGACGAAAGAAATTGAGCACGCTACGCGCAGAGCTCCAAACAAGACGAATGCACACACACATACAAATTATGAGGCCACTGTTATCGATCCCTTCCAGATTAGCAAGCGAATTCACAAAACAAATATGGTCAGTAAGCATTTACTCTGTGATATGTAATGAATCTGTAATACTAAGTAATCCTGCGTGCATGGAATACATAAAAAATGGATTTTTCCTATGCAACGCAATGATCGTAAAATATCCGTTTTTCCTCATTGTATCTCCCACTAATCAACGGTCTATGTAGTAACAGTAATGCTAGTATTCTCGATGTTTAGAATATCTGACCCAACAAGAACTCCTACGGTTCTTTAGCGAGGATGATTCAATGTAAATTAAATCTTTAACTTTGGATGAAAGAAACTAGTACTGCTTTGACAATACTCCAGCTAACATCGTCGAAACTACAGCAAGATCAACAATGGTTATATCTAAATTAACTATAACTCCATCAATATAAAAAATTACTTCAAGATTGGCTATAACTCCTTCGTTTTTAAACATAGCTCCGTCAAAATTAATTAGAATTCTACCAATACTGAATATGGCTAAACAAAAATTGTCCACACAAGAGTACTATCTAAGTGATCACTGTTTCACCTCTGGAAAAATTGTTTTCACGAAGCTTGCTTTGCACATCTCAAAATATGCATAACTTCAATCGTTTCACATTTCTTAGGGTCATTTTTGAGTCGAGAACATTACCTCTTCCGTTTAAGAAGATAGGGTCCTGCCTGGTTTTATACAAAAAGCTGACTTAAAACAGGAATAAGACGGTTCCTAGCACACCATGCTAATGGGAGGGACGATGCTCCAGAAACCAGATCCAACTCGCTATCTTCGTCGTAGCAGTGAATTGGAGATGCAAAGATGAGGCCATGGGTATGTTCTCTCCTACTTTTTTGCAGTCAGTAAAAGATGAAATCAGATGAACTTATGACCAACAATTTTGATTTTATCGCCGAGAATAATTGTATCCTAAAATATGAACAAACAACAGTGCGAACATTTTTGTCAAACTGAAGATTAGGAATGTCTGCATTATTTTACTTGTGCCGTAAGTTGACGCTCGTACCCACCGCTTTTTTCAAGTGCCTTCATTATTATTCAAAGCATAAGCACCTATTTATTCTCTAACTCAACCTTGAGTCACATAAATGTCAACCTTGGAAATAAGGACGATCCTATTAAACCTGAGGAAACGCAGACGTGAGTAACGTTCAATTCAAGTTTTCAGAGTGACAACGTCTCCTTATAAGTGTCTTCACAGTACTTTACTTCGGGATTGTCTTCTTATATCCCACGATATGAATCATTCAGGGCATCGAAGTGTTAAAACATAATGGAGAAATATCGATCAAACATGGAATATGTACATCGTTAGGCAAGACGACCCGCCTGAGTAAGGTGTAAAAGGTGACTATTTGCTCTAACATTCGAATCAGCAATTTTTATCATGTACATCACCTGCATCACATTTACTTTCTATACACTAAGGTAAGCATATTTGCTCGCAAAAAATTAAACACAAGAGTGGTTCAAGGTCAGCTCGGGTTGAGACTACAAACAATAGAAGTTTAGTGATTAAAATAACGAGCGTAGCAGCTCATTCACAAGAAGCCCCCAATATCAACATTACACGAGACATGAATTTGGAACAACAAAACAAAGACGAGGTTATGCGACCGAATACTTGTGCACATAAAATGAAGCACAACTCGGCTAAGTGGTTTATTTTGTGTCAGGAAGATAATGCACGTGTGACCCCACAGCTCAATTCAGCGTACACGATTTCTGCGCGTGATAGTAACGTCTAATGAGCACAAGGTACTCTCTATATTCACGCACCAGCGCGAGTTTCTACTGCAAAATAACTCGTAACAAGCTCAATAACTAGAGTTAATCACTTTGAAACCAAAGTAGAATTCTGATATTAAAAAATATCAAGCCTGTGTTGAAACAGGCATCACAAATTTGATACGGGAAGTAGAGCATAGGACAAATTACTGCACGCGCGCAAAGTTTTGCACACAGACGAGTCGTCAGAACAATGAGTGAGTAAATTAATGTACTATGCAAAGAACAACTCAAAGTCAATAATTAGTTTCACTGGTCACACGAGTACGACTTCACAATTCTGAAAACTGATGTTTTTTATCGTGCAGTTCACTGAAAATTTTACGCTGAATTTAGTGGCACGCGACTAGTGTAAGACGATCAAATGACGAAGTGCTCCAAGTCATTGAGACAGCGCATTTGCGCGAGAGAGAGACCGCTGAACGAGCCACGCGATTAATTCAGCCACAATGAACATAGCTGAAGCGAGCGACGGGCTTTGAGTTCATTCAACCTGGAGCAAGTGAGCAGATGAAACAATTGATATCGGATGGCAGATCCTAGCCACTCGAATTCATTGAAGGAACTACAACAATATAAGTTTGACGTACTAACACTTCCGAACAATCAAATAAAAATCTCAAACCAAAGTCAAAGATTTTTCAGACTAAACGCGAAAAAATTTCACAAGGATATTTCAATTGAAAAGTATAACAGACTTTCAGAAGAAATCATGCTGTTACATTATGCTAAGAGCTTCCATGAACTGCTAAACTTCAGTTCTAGCCCCTATGAAGTGAGATCAATCCTAGCACACAATTAAACAAAATCATCATGCATAAAGTACCTTTATGATCGACATAATGTGAAAAATTTCAGTAGGTTGCATTTAAGTACACATCAAAACTGCATTTAGTTAGTAATTTTTACTTTACGAGGAATAAATACAGGTGCGAAAACGTCCTCCCCACACAAACATTATACGCAACACCGAGCTAAAACAGCCTGCCTTGCCATGGTTGAGTGGCGACAGAGGAACTGACGGAACATTAGGAAAAATTTGAGCATTTTGATGTTGGATGGAGGCCTAAGGAAGCAGGCCTTATAGCGGTTTGAGCTTTATGTGCACAAGACCATCATATCAGTATAATTTCCTTTACCATTAGAAACATTGGGAGCGACAATACCGAGGTCTACTATTAATTAAAATAGCTGATGTCATTGCACGGGTGAGCTCATTTCGTACGTACCTGTGCAGTGTAACGTGAATGAAGAGAAGAGCCAGTCATGGCATAGAGGCCTGGGCTCAGTTAGGCAAAGGGAAGGTCAAGGGGCACTCAAAGTAAATTCAGAAGAGAAGTTTACGCAGGA
>VCRD01005466.1:0-27650 GCA_006783055.1 Trinorchestia longiramus
CGATGAGCTCCTTGTGCTTCCTGGGACCTAGACCTTGACCGTCCATCTCTTTCTGGGATCTGGAGTAGAGCTCTCAGCACCTTCTGGGACCAAACCTTTACTTCCACCCACCTCAATTTACTGAGACCGACAAACCAGTACGTCCTATGACCTGGAGTTTCGCGTACAAGCACCTCATGGAATATGGAGCTTAGCGTTCCAGCACCTCATGGAACATGGAGCTTAGCGTCCAATACCTCTTGAGATCTGGAACTCAATGTAAATATCAGCACCTCTGAGTATCTGAAGCAGAGTGTTTCAGAGCACCTGCTATGGAATTTGCTGTTTCGTGAAATGTCGAGGCCTCAAGAAGCTCTGTCCGTAAACGCCAAGCCAAAATCTGGAATTTTGATGCAATGAAAGTCGATGACCTCGCCGGTTATGATTCTTTGGTATCAATCTATTTTGCTACGACTTTTTCATCGCTTCATGGGGTACAATACAGAGTGGTCGTGTCTTTTCACAGAAACATGCAGGTATATCACGAATAGCTTTTTAACGAAAATAATTGAGAGGCAATGAAGTTCAGTTTTACGGTTGTGTACCAAAAAGCATAAATGATGTACAACTAGCGAAAAAGAACTCGGGCCTTGCATGATGTATATTAAAAAATAATCGTATACTGATTGAGTGAGTTTAATGATTATTCTTATAACTTTTTTGCCCACATTTGTTAATTAAATCAAATTATACAAATCAAACTAAAATAAACATGTTATTAAACCATTAATATTTCCGAACATCTATAATTTATTCAATATGCTTCCTATCAGCGTCAATAACCAGCTGCAAACGTTTAGAGAATGCTTGACATGAGTCACGAATGATTTTTTGGGGGATTTTTGCCCATTCCTCCTCAGCTCCTCAGCTTCTCCCTGCTGGATTTTATCAATTTTGATGTTCGAGCTGTACGAGGGCGACCTTGCCCTGACCTATTAGTTACCTTCCCAGTCTCTTTGAATCGCTTAAGTGTTCTCCAAACCAGCATTCTGTTCACATTTAGTGATTTGGCAATGTCCCTTGGTGACTTTCCTGACTTATGCACCTCTACAATTGCTATTCTACTATTTAGATTTTTAGCCATTACCTGGTAAAAAGCATCTGGTAACAGTTTAGATTATATTTAAACATAATTAGAATAATTGTATCGATAAATATTAAACACCCTGTATATGAATGCAATTAGTTAGATTGAAATTACCCAAAAATGCTTGAAAGCTGCATATCTCATTTTAATGTTTCCCGATCATAATATTCCTTTTTTCAACACAAATATTCAACACACTAGTGATGCCTCGAAAGTACCTCAAAAAACTCATCCCAGTAGGTAATCAAATACCACTTGTGCACTGTTCGCCTTTGTCTGCTGAATAGAACGTTTTAACTATTAATTAAATTTAAGTTTTATGAATAAGTCGCTTTCAAATAGTTCCACTCCAGTTTTACTCAACCAGTCCTAGTAGATATATATGTGCACTTTCTCTATATTTTAATTCTTACTACAGCTGAACAGTCTGCAGGACAGCAGTTATTTTAGCTCAAACTCAATATATACTCGCAGTAACATTCCTTATTCTCCTTTAGTAAAGTTGGTAGAAAATTTGATGAAATATTGCGCGAGTCTCGTCGTTAGTTCTTCAGAGTTTAAAAAAATGTAACGTAACATTCGTTCTTCTCTTCTATTCTTCCTCATTTCACATCATAGAAGGATGCGATCACTTCCCCACTCCTCGTCCATCAAGAGAACATATTCAGGCACGGCGCCTTCGGTTGACAAAACATCTGAGCAGCTGCAAACAGTGAGTTACGATCTCCAGTGTGCATTGTTATGACACACAATTTTTTAGTCTGTGTCTTATTTATGTGATCCCGCTTCCATCAACTTGCTAAAAACATCGGTAAATTTTGAGGGGAATTAAGCTTTCACGATAATTCGGGAAGCAGATTCTAAATTTCTCTTCCAAATATGGCTAAAACTCAAAGCATCTTAAACATCAATCTGAACGAGCAGCAATAAAAGTGTCGCAATGTTTGGCACTAGGAAATTTTTGCGCTCTGACTTTGAGTCGTTGAAGGACGTTTGTTCTCACTCACTTGCGTTCCCCTGTCTGGTAATGTTCGAAGTTTCACGTCGGTCCCTGTTCATTAACCAGCACTGTTTCTCAAAAAAGTCATACAGTAAGTATGTTCCTCGTTCCACCGATAAAAAATGTATGGTAACATATCTATAGCACATAAAATTCATTAGTAGAATTGACTGAGGTTTGTTGCTCGTTTTAAATTCACACAACCTCCGACATAGAACAACGGTGGAAAAGACAACTTTCTGTTGCAGTTTATTGCGAGTGTATATGAAATGGATTCTTGTACAAAAATCCCAGTTTTCTGCGCACTTGAACGGGGACTCACACCCACGTCTCAAGAGTTTGTGTTTTTTCCCGAGTTTTCTTTATCTAATGGTCCAACAAGTGCTCTTGTTTGTCTCTTCGTTTTTGTCCTCTGTAGGGAAATCATTCATATTGAATTTTTATAAACTCAAAAAATGATTTGCCCACCCTTTTAGTGTAAGCTTTTGAATGCGTCTGTTCCTTTTAGTTCTTAATCTGACTTGTAATTTAGGGAGTGCAGTGTTCAGCAAGAAGACCGTCACAAGTGCATGAATATTCACACGATGCTAGCATAATAACACATGAATGCTCTCAAGGTATATGCGTGTATGTTCATGCATGAATGCACATGTAAATCTAGCATATGCATACATGAGTGTGTGTGCATATCTAACCTATGTATGCATGAAAAATTTTATGCCAGTCGAGTATATGTCGGTACATAAATGTTCACCCCTACGTACACTATTACAAAGAATTTCTGGTACTGTACGAAAGGTTTACTGAAGGGTTAATTAATAATCATCTTTGTCTGAAGTAATAATCATCTTTCCTAAAAACAAGTGCCCTCCCGATCTTAAGCAAGTATGTGTATAAGAGTAAATTGAAAATCATTTTGCTATGTACACAAAAGAGAGCATGCTAGGAGCTGTCTTATTAAATGTTTCATAAAGCCAAGAAATTCGCCAGTCTTCAAGGAACTACATACAGATTCTTTCCAAATTTAATAAGCCTTCAAATTGAATGCTGCAATCATGTCACAGATGAACGCCACCTTCATGACGACCGAAAAAAAACAAATCTTTGAGTTCCTTTGATGAATGTATAGTCGAACCCAGAATCGAGCTCTAGAAAAAGAGCCAATCACTGCCGCCAAGTGTGATCAGGTGGCGCTGAGGAAGAACACGACCTTAAAGCTTTGATTCAGTAAGGAGTTGTTAACAACGCTTATTTCCAACGTTTAGTTCAACTTTTGCTTTCAACGTTTACTTCTAACGTTTGGCTTCAAATTTTTAACAAACTCGTCTCATGGTCGAAATAAAATTGCCACTTCACTAATGGCTCACGACCAACTGTTCTTTCTTTTGTTATTAAAATTTAAGCATGCAACCCAGTAATGAATTGATATGGAAGGAAGTCTACTCGTAGGTCAATGAAAGAATGTTGAAATTTTTTGAGTAGAGTCCATTTTATTCCGAGTCCAAACACTCCATGAATAGAAAGCACTGTTTTGCTTGCATCCTTTCACAGAATACGTTTTTGTATTCTAATTGATGCACCGTAACCTGCGATTTATCTCTAAGTAATTAACTTAGAAGTCAAATTCCTAAATCCTCAGGATTTATGCAAAAAATTGTTTGTTTATCCTTCCAATTGTTTTCCAACTCATGACATGTATTTTTTAAAGCACCAAAAAAAATTAGTTCTTCATCCAAAATTCTTAGAACCCATACCTGCACCTTAATTTCTTTAATTTGCTTGAACACATTAACTAGACCACCCCCTACTGCCTGGATCTTATGTACCAACTTTATTGGAAATATACGTTTTTGTTTTTTGTTGTTTTGCAGATGGTCTCATCCTTCACTTGCTGAAAACGTAATAATGAACACGTGGACTGTGCCATCCACTTAACTCTCTTTCTCCATTCCACGTTCACATCTGCGCTGTCAGAGCTCATAATCAGTAATACGAACAGCTGGGAAAAATGTCTTTTGGAGCACATGTAAACATAGTGTAATTAACGACAAACTTCATTGTGAGTTAAATACTAATTCCTGATCGAATTATTTACTCCTTAGCTATAAAAGAGAATCATCAAATTTTTCATGGTATTTGCTTAACATCAATTTCACTGGCAAAATCAGCCTTCCAGTGATGAAAAATTGTCATTGATTAGGTGAAGAATGAATCGTCTGAAATAAATGGCTTGGAAGATTCACTATGTGGCACTCGAGATTTGATGATTAAATCCAAAGGGTCATGTAAATATTTGTATCTGATAATTCTTTCTCCCTGCTTAATGAATCAATAAATTTGCTCAACTCTCTCATGGCCATTTCAAACAATAAAGAGTTAATACAGTTACTATAATTATTTTCAGGGACATTCCCTGCGACACGAGACGAGTTTTGCGACTTGACACATCCTGCAAGGATGTGAAAAAGTGCAAATGCAAGAACCATTGGCTGAGACGCGGCGGTAGCGATTCACGTTGAAATAAAAAAGTTTTTAAAAACAGTCTGCGCCGTATAACTTGATAGTAATGGGTCAATGTGATTACGTAAAAGAAATCATCTATTCTTAGTTAAAATACGCACAAATCTTTTGCAAAATTTCATAGCTAGATTAATCAAAATGTCATCAACTACACGGAAAAGATTGAGGATTATTAAGCCAAAAACTTTTGCTGAACCTCAAATACAATTGGTGAGAACAGTACTAAAATTAGTTATTAGTTGCTGCCATACTGCATATGAGCACCACATACTTCATTTGGCAAAAAAGTGAAGTTGACACGATAACTTCAACGTGACAAACCATAAACAATTTGTATCATTCGTGGTCATTTGTCCATGTATCAACGACACTCGTTTATTGGAGGAAAATGCCTCGTCAACAGTAGGAATAAATTGCATATTGTACGAGCTGCAGATCTGCGCTGGCAATATACAGTATTTCGCAAACCAGATAAAATGAAGAGGAATTTTTTCACGGTGAGCTTGAAGGCAATTTTTGACGCAGAAAAAGTTTGAAGTTTGGAAGAAAAATGAAACGTATTTTGGTCGTTGAATTGTTAGTCAATTTAGTCTGGAATAATAGAACTAGATGGTAAGTGAAGATAAATAGCTTTAGCGTCATATTAATGATGTATCCATAGTTCCAAACGAGAAAAATATTGAAAGCCATTTTTATTCAAGGTGATCATAAACAGTAATAATATACAATCAATATATTACACTAAAATCGTCATATACTCCTTTTGCTTAGAAATTAAGCACTTCACAAGCTTGTAATGTCCTGCTACACTTCCCTTCACAAAAATATTGCCAACACAGTTACCATTAAAATAAAGATTCTTAAATCTCAAATGCAATGAAAAATCAGCCGAAACAAATGGCTTCCAGAATTTTTAAAAGCCTCGCTTCGACGACGCTGAGGAATAAATATCCATGCTCCTACGTATGACTAGGAGTGAAGCACGACATTCCATACTTAAAGGTATTAAAGCTATTAAATCTCTGAACACATTTCCAACAATATATGTACATCCACCTGAAACTAACAGCTCGCGAAAAGTTAGTCGTCAAATCCAGGCACTGCTTCAGACAAAAGCAGTTGTATTTACTGATATTTTATTAATTTTTGCTCATTTCTGATTGGAGCAGTCGTTACATGATGCCTTTATTCAACATGATTCATATATTTCATCAAGGGCGCTCTTCTTGAATGACAAACATACAAAACGATGAGTCTAGCAACTGGTTTTTCCCATTATCACGTATTTAAACACTCAATAACTTATTTTCTGCCAACTCCAATAACTAACCGCATTGTTTAACTTCCACCTCTTATAACATGAAATTTTTACTCTGAAACGTAAAAATAATATTAGTTATAGCAAACTCAAGCTCTAAATTGCTTTCCATCGAGTTTAGATAACTTCAAACCGCTGTACTCTTAAATGAATCACAGCTGTAGTTGCACGCTCAGCGACGGACGATTCTCTGAAGTCAGTCACGCTGACCCGCTCATTTCTCTAACGTCGGCAGCGAAGAGACAAAGCAAACAGCACAAACGAAGCACCGCGCGCGACTGCCTCTCTTTGCTCCCCGATTGCAGACAAACACTGCAGAATTGTGGGGAACCCGTGGTTTGTCGCCTAGAATCATGGGGATCCTAATGTTTGTCGAGGAGAATTTGTGGGGTGCCTCTCTTATGCCTCAGCAAAACTGTAGAACTCGTGTATTTCAGTAAAAGGAAATGAACGACACCGATATGCATAGAAGCAATCTTCGGATATCTGGCATCGTTCACAAATGTTGCGTATGTTTTCTGGGCATCAATGACACTCTTTGTTTACAGTAAAAATATCTTGTCTACAGTAGCAATAAATTTCATATCGTGCGAGCAACAATTTCGGGTTGGAAATACATACATTTCGTGAGCCAAATAAAATGAAGAGGAAACTTTTCGTATAAGGCTTACTGTCAATTTTTTAAGAGGAAAACTCCCGAAATTTGAAAAACATAAGACATGCTTTATTATACACATATATACATATGTATATATATATATATATATATGCAAGCCGGAGCAGAAAATTATGATACGCCTTATTTTACCTCAGAACAAAATTATCAAGTGTATCAGTGATCTTCAGGCAAATTGAAATAGATGAGCAATTTAAAAATTAAATGTTTCGTAAAGAA
The DNA here is from genome assembly GCA_006783055.1 of Trinorchestia longiramus. Taxonomy (NCBI): domain Eukaryota; kingdom Metazoa; phylum Arthropoda; class Malacostraca; order Amphipoda; family Talitridae; genus Trinorchestia; species Trinorchestia longiramus. The sequence goes on from VCRD01005466.1 coordinate 6,860, forward strand.
ATTGTGAGAAAAAACGATCTTGCACTCCAGAAGTGATCAAAGGGAAATATTTTAACGTATTGTCTTGAATGACACTAAGAGTATTTCTAACTTACATTGTTGAGCAATTTCAAAATATTTTTAGTGGGTATAGAAGTTAATTTAGGCGTTGACAAATTTCAAGATCCCAATATTATTGGATTGAGTTATAAATATATTCTGTTCTCTGCTAGAACAATATACCTTTTTATTTGCAACTTCAATCGTTTAAATCTTAAGCAAAAATTACTTGCTTAGAGAAAGTGTTCACTGGTCATTCTTACATCAGTGGGTAAAAAGTATGTTTCATAATTTAAGCTAAAATGTATGTTAGAAAAGTAACCATGTGTACACATGCTTGAGTCTCCATGGTATTATCCATTTCAAATTTTCAAACCTCAATCAGATCCTAACTTCAGAAAGGGTGTCGAAAACAGTAAACATGATCAAAAATCTTCTACGAAAACGTTATGCACTTAACAACAGGAAAATCTTTATTTCTCCATGATCACGTAAAACTTCATTCAGCAAAAATTATATACGAAAAACTTTTGAGCTCTGACTCATCTAACCTACCTCATGCATCATATGCACTAGACCTTGCACCACGTAATTATCATCTCTACCAACCACAATAAAACACTTTGAATAATAAAAAAATTGAAGGCAAAGAAAGTAAAAATGTTTGTGGACAATTTCCTGTGCTCGAAACCAGCTGAATTGTGCCCTGAAAAAAATCAACACGCTACCTGCAAAAGGTCAAAAATTGTTCACCAAAAAAATAGCGAATAAACTGTTGACTTAAATTTCTAACAGTTAGTTATTCAAAAATAAATACATTTCACGAAACGAAGATTACTCTTGACTGAACCCAATCAATCTGATTCGATTACAAGATTAATTATAGTGACATATAATTTTCGTAGGAAAAACTAGTGGGATTTTTAAACTCCGTATTGAAAATGTTGAGGGACATATTAAAGTGCTGGAAAAAACTGAGTGTTCGTTCGAAATCATCAATTATCAGCATTAACTGAAAAAGTTAATGCTGATAATTGATGTTTTACATTAATAAAATAGTTCAGGTACAAAACTTTTTGAAAGTGTAGTTCATATATTCTTTCGGATAAAAGTTTATCGCCTTTTCTTTGAAAACCCTGGCCTTTTTCTATGCTTTCGTTAAGCGATTGTAGCGCGCATGTCGTAGTCGTTTTAATGAATGGTGTTATCTGAGATCACTCATCTTCTATTGGAAGACTGGTTTAGAATATTAGTTTTTAATACAAACTTCATATTAATTGCAGTCATATACAACTGTTCTGAAAATCATCCCTCAGTATAGGTGTTACTAAATACATTAGTCTGAACCACTGCATTTTATTTGGGATATTCATTTAAACCTGGTCCCTCGTAATCATGAAAATGTCTACTGCATTTTATTTTATTTATTCAAAAAACACTCGAGTGTACTTTCAAAAAGCAATTAGAGTGCTTAATTGAAACATCAACAGCGGAAACCAGAGAGTTCACATCTGCTTTTTATATTTCCGTGTTGCTGGGCAAACTTTGAAACACTGAAACTTTGTCAAATATGCGACAACTGGACGGTATTCTAAGCCTCGCCCTTGTTGGATGAGGACTTGCCTGTTTTATTCATCAGTTGCAAGTTTTGCATCAGTCATGTCATGAGAATACACTCCCATGTTTGTTGCATCAGTCATGTCATGAGAATACACTCCCATGTTTGTTGCATCAGTCATGTCATGAAAACAAACAGGCATGTTTGTTGCATCAGTCGTGTCATGGGAGCCGAATCGCATGTTTGATGCATCAAGCATGTCATCTTTCATATACAATAGACAGTGTATCTCCATCTCTCTCAATCTCTGTGTGTGTCTGTCCCATTATTTCCTATCTATTTATGAATACAAATTATCAAACTGGAATCAAAACGGGTAAGCATGTATTATGTGTATTGTATTGTGGATACCAAAGGTACCGGGTCACCATAAAATGTGCCATTTTTTCCCATTACTCGCCTTCTTCTCCAACACGGCCATGTTATCGGTAAATAAGGTACAGAGTAGAAGTTCTGTATATGCTAGTAGACCCAGACATGAAAATTCACGCGTTTTTACTAATTTTTCTTCCTTGATTTGCCAGTAGACACAGGCTTTGCGAAGGAGTTTCCACAATGAAGTATTCATGTGCCTTTGGTATCGACAGTACAATGCTTACTACACATGTACACCCTGCCGAATTTCCTCCTCTCTAAATCCTTAAGAGCGTGACGGAGAGACAGACCAAGCAAGCAAGCAACAAACTGTGTATTATTATACAGTGGTATTCATGAAAAATATTCAGGTTCTGATAGTACCACGAGTAAAACTGAAAGATGTATTGTATTTCATAGATTCTTAATTTTATCACTTCCAAGTCGAGGAATTTCAAAGGGTACTATTTAAGCCATGTTGACAATAGATAGAATACAGACACAATAATTCATCGTAAATCTTTAAATCATTCGTCTTTATGATAATTTCAAATTAGTCAAATTTAAACCGTGGAATTTCCACGCGAACTATCTAGTGTTGACAGATTCAAATGTTTGTTGCATCATTCGTGTCATAGAAAACCAACTTGCATTAACATGCAGGTTAAAGATTCGTACGTGATGATGACACAGTAGCTGAATTGTTTTATTATTTTTTCTGTTGATACTCATTCGCTTTGAAAATAATGTGAGAAAGTGAGCCGTTGTCAGTGCACCAAACGCATTGTCCAAAATCCACTACATAAATAAAAGTTCAGAAACAATAATAGAATACTACCTTTCTGTGAGATTAGAACTCTGTAAATTAACATGCACTGCAAAAGAAGTGAAAGGAAATTCAGCATGTGCATAACATTGACATTCATATAAATCTTTAGACTAAAATACCATTTATCTGGAATAATTATTATTTTTTTAAAGATATGTTCAGTATTTTCACATAATATCTAATCGCAATTTAAATCAAACTTAAACTCGATACCACGATAATTTAATTTATTCGATAGAGACAGTGCATGAAGCTATCAATTAATTTGTGAAGTACTTCAAAGTACAACAAATATTATAGAAATAAAGTTTCCATGTTTTTTTTACGGCCAGCGTTTTAGAAATTTGTCCTTCTCTCGTTGTGGCCGAGACTGGTCCGACGTGGAAGTAAACACTCGATGCCGCTGTGTGACTGCCCTCGAAGCGACAACCAATCACAGCCTAAATCCGGTCCTTCGTCTTCAAGGGGCGACACTGACATCACAGGACGAGGAAGAGGTTCTGCGCTGACGAAGATAAACGCCATGGAAACAGGTTCGAAGAAAGTTTCATAGCTTCTTTTATTCTATGGGACAAACAATATTTTTGTCTTCACATAGAACACATTACAGAAGAATAAAAAAGTGTACCATTTATGTTTATTGGCCGTTTTTAAGCGATGGAAATCACACATGAGGAACAAAAATATCACACGTTTCTTCATCTTCCTAGATTCTTACGAGCATGTTAGTTTCTGACTTTTTTAAAGATGCATTGGGTCATAAATTTCACTGAACACTCTTAGTTCAGTCTCTGTTCAAGTATTTAAAGTGGTTTAGCCAAAATGACAATTGTAACTACTCAGCGACCACCTTATGACAATAATGGAGGAGTGGCTGTTCTCTCTCTTTAATACTAATAATAACTGAATGGTGTACACCGAAGAGCTGAGTGGCTCTACTCTCGATTTAATACTCACTTTCAAGATCTTATGAACTTGTAATACATGTACCATTACTGCCCTCACGCTGCGGCTGCCGGTGCCGTTGTTGCCCGCACACTAACGCCATCTATACCATTGCTCCCTTCAATATGTCACCGACTGCTCTCGAACCAACTCTACCATGAATAAGTAAGAAGATGTAAAGAAATAATGGAATAAGTCGCATCATTATCTCTTCGAAGAACTCCGTGAAACACACACAAGCAGCAGAGCTCTGCGTTTGACATGCAAATTACCTTCGTTTTTCAGTGCAAGACAAAAATGGGCTGTCAGTTCAAGTGTTTTTACTCGTTCGAAGAGTGCCTTACCTGTGCTTTATGATGTAACTATTTGCTGTCCTGTCGTCGTATAACATGATAATAAAGCGCAACTTTATTTTTATTAATATTGAAAAATAAAACAGAACCGCGAGGAAATGATAACTAAAGTTTAACAGTAATTGTTCTGCAATTGCAATCGGGTTGAGATACATAAAAATAGAAGCGAAAGTAAAAACAAAATTCATCTTGAAAGATGAAAAATAAAGGATGCAATAAGGCGGTGATGAACCGTTGATGAAGTGAGAAATACTCAAACGAAATAGATATATAATGGCGACAAGAAGATTAGTAAGCTATACATGTGAGTAAGAAGGAGAAACAAATTTTTCTCATAAAAGAGGATCAAGAACTAAAGCATCAGTAGAGTATGGATGTTCACCTGCATATGATGAGAACAATGTTAACGAGCAGAAGATGATCTAAAATGGCCTTCTAAATAAAAGTTTACAGGTAATGGAAGAACTACTGTGGTAGGCAGGAGGTTAAACTGGGGTTAACTTTACAAGACATTCATGCGACTCATTTCACAGCACTGATGTGGCCTTAAGCTACTTCCTTTCTGCACCAATATTTTTAGTTTTACCAACAGGAATATGGTTTATTTTAATGGTCATGAATCAATCTAACAACAGACATGTGAGTCGGTTTCACGGCAGTCAAGGGATTTATTTTAGTAGCAGTTGTGTGGCCTGTTTTAACAAAAGTCGCGTGGCTCGTTTTGAAATACGAAAGCTTACGGGATTTTTTCTTCTATTTCCTAGAGAGACGATTACTTTTAAATAAATAGTTAGGATGATAATAAGATCTTAATTACATTTCACATGGTTTTTCGGTCAGCATTGATTCTAATCAACTTTTTCCGTTAAAACATATCAGCTCATTTGCGTAAAAAAATTGTGTAAGAATACTGTTCTACGTGAAGTTGAAGTGATCCCATAAATATTTACCCATTGAATATTTATTATTATTTTAAAAAAGTATAATATAGGGTAATAAAATTTGACCCATAGGCATAAGTGTATGGTGCTAATATATTTCTAAAATCAAATTTCAAAATGACCAGTTTTTCCTTTGACAATAGGCTGCAAACGAGTGGTAACTGAGTGGAATGAAAGCCGTCTTACTTCTTCATACAGAGCTGACCATGAAACAAGAAGAGCATCTTTCAGAGCCATCACACTTGAGTACCATTTAGCCGAGACATCACGCTTTAAGATGGACTAGATAACAAAGTCCATCAGTTTGAGTTCTGGACACGAGGGGGCCAAATGTTTTTCAACCAAAACTCCTCTGAAATGATCTTTGCACCACTGCTTGTTCAAACTCTCGTGGGTCGGAGCACCGTCTTGAGTGAATACTCATCGGCTTTCAAAACTTTCAGTCCTCCTAGTTAACACTTTCGTTATCAACATTTTGATGTAAACTTAAGTGTTCACCTTGATACCCTCCTCAATGAAGACAAAGGATATTAATTCATCAGAAGAGACTGCGGCCCACACCATCACTCCAGCTTGTTTCATACGACAGAAATGAGTATGATTCTCTTCAGGGCAATCCCCTCCATCACGATTATATAGTTTCTCATTCCGTCTGTTTTAACTGCCTCCACAGTGGAGATCTTTTCGTTGGACCAGATGTAAACATGGTAGACAGAGCATTAGATTTCTGCACACCTCCTTTTGCCACTGTCATACCGTTTTAGCTTGGAAGCTGTTGAAAATAACTCTCTGGATGTTTTTATGCAAGCAATAAGCGTTTAATAACTTTGAAATATCTTGTGTATAGATAATTTTTAAAACCCAAGCTGTGTTGCTGTTTTCCTCATGATAGTACAAGGATTTTGCTTTGCTTTTTTCATAACCGTTTGTACAATTTTTTTTTGTACGAACAAAAGACATTTGACCAGGAAGAGGTTTTCTGGGAGTTGTACCCGTCTCTGTACATCGTTTCCATACATATATTTCAGTTTTACGACACACATTCAATTGCTTTGCTTCGTCGTAGTTGCTTATTCCCGCAGTGCTGTAACAATTTTATCACGCTTTGCCTTTGACACAATTTTGCATGAACTCAGTTAACGAACGAGCAAAACTAAAAACACGCGTGCATTAGACAGTTGAGAAGCGCTGTGGGTAAATTTAAGCTTTTACGTGGATGCTTTACTTTTTAAGACTAATTTTAACAGGGGATAAATATTTATGGGACACCTCGTATAATGTATATAGGGATTCATGATAGAGCAAGCTTTACTTTTCATGGGGAAAGGAAATAGTTTCATAGGAACTTTCGTGGAGAATGTTGACGGCTAAGAAGAATTTCTGGGATCTGAAGTTTGAGCTGCGAGAGCACGTCGCGAAATGACTAATCTTGCAGTGAAATCTTTGAGCGACCAACCTCATCCATTCAGGTAGGTATGTCACGAAGGCCTGTCAAGGTTAGCTAACAGATTAAGTACAGGGTTGGCCTGTCACGTAGATTTGTCACATGGTGACTGTGTGTCACGAAGACTTACAAGTGAGCACGTTACGTATGTCTTTTGTTATGTAGACGTGTCAAGTTGGGCTCTAGTGGATCAGCCAAGAAATCAAGGGCGTATTAGGTTACCGAGGCAAGTATGTAGGTCATTCTTGCATTATAAACTTGCCGTGTGCACCAGTCGTCTTGGGTAATCCTGTCAGGTATGGTACTATGTTCCTAGTTTAAACATACAAACAAAAAAGTCTAAGCATGGAAAGATCTAACAGTTGTGCACTAATATTGGAGTGTTGAATTCAGCGTTAAATTTTCAGTTGAATATTCGTGGCAACCAATTGTTGCTGCGAGAATATCAGATTGATATTTTTCAGCCGCCTGATGCTAATTTCGAAATACCGTTTTTGTTTATTGAGACAAAATCTGACATTGTAATTAAACAAGTATACTTTCCAAAGTTGTTGGCTGAATTGTTAGTTTCTGGGTTGCAAGAAAAAAATTCTATGACCTGGCACTAGTACGTCCTTTTATTGTAATAGAGACGAAGAACTTCGAAAGTATTTTAATTCTGATTGTATTTTAATTGCTATGGAACACCAACGTAATCTGTTAAAAGTTCTCCACCGATCAGAAACTTTCTTTTAAAGGTAGGATAATAATAAGTTTTATGTCTTCGAAACAGTCATTTTATTTTTTTACCTTTGCAAATATTGTAAAGTAATTTAATATCACATAAACGCAACATAATCAGTGATTTTTTGAAATAATTTGTATTTTCATTTCATCAGAGAAACTACAACGCGCTGCCATTCTGGAATATAATAATAATAATAATAATACCAATAATAATAATAAAAATAATAATAATAACAATAATAATAATAATAATAATTATAATTATAATAATAACAATAATACTATCACTTCAAAGTAGATTCTTGGTATTACTTCTAGTACATTATATTGAAAAGTATGTTTGTAGAAGTAACTTCCAAGTATTCTGTAAGCCTTTGAAGAACTGTTCCTCGATATAGGCACTTTATTTTTAACTTTACAAACAATTTCTTCCCACGCAAGTTCCAAAGGCGAAATATCTGGAGACTCAGGAGGCCAGGTTATCATTTACAATATTCCATTATCGTCTTTAGATTTTTAATAACCTTAATTTAATTAAGGTTAATTAATTAATTAACATTAATTTAATTTATACATTTTTTATTTAATAATAATAGAGCAGTGTTTTAGAGCATTATTCACCTGAGGAGCAAAATTTTATAAAATAATGTGACGATTAGAAAAAAATTTACTCCAAAAGAATGAAAATTTAGGGATAGTCACAAACTTTTACCTGATGGTGATGATCTAAGTGCGTGGAGAGTGGAGACTTCTTACTGACAGTTTCAAAAAAAAAGTTTGAAGAATACTATGTTTAGCATCGGAAAAAAGCTTAGTTTTATTGTAGTAGAACACTCTGTAAACATGAAAAAATTATCCCAAGATCACGATTGTGCTAGAAAGGTTGCAGTATCATGCACTTGACTGGTTAATTTGTGTAGAATTGAAAGTGGTAAACTTTCAGCAGTGTCAGTTATTATTATTTGAGTTATTTGGACTGCAAGACTATCGTAGACCACTGAATGAAACAGGAATGGTCCCCACGAAGAAGTTTAACCCCTGGCGACAAGAAATAAATTGATAGACCTCTGGTTCGGAAAAAAAACATTTTTCCGATTTGTTTGAAATTTAATTCATTGAAACAATTTGTAAAAGCCTTTGATCACAATGCAGATGACTTCCATGACATTTTTTCAGTTATTTTAAGTCTGAGGGATGACAATGAAAAACCATTTCAAGGACCTCAGATATGAACTCCTCAGAGATGCTTACTTTGTCCTAACAATGGAAGTGTTAGAGGCTATAGCTGGATATGCTTTTTCTGCTTCAATAAAAAATTTCTATGGAAACTGGAAAGTTGACAATACTGAATGGATTGTGGAGGAACTATAACAATATTTGTGATTTTTCAATCCCTCACAAGTAAAATGACCATGAAGTAGTATGGCTTACTCAGCCATTTTAGCGTTTTTCCAGCCAGCCTTGGTGAAGTTAGTGATGAGCAAGCTAAATTCTTTCATGAAGTCATTAAAGTTATGGAAGAATGCTACCAAGGCCGAAAGAACTCCAAAATGACGACTCTTGTTGGAGCCTGAGGAGGAATATTCCAGCCTTTTTACACCACACAATGTAAAAAAATATTCAGCTATAATTGAATCAAACTAAAACCAATTTCTAAATCTATATATCGAATTCTTTCACGTTAAGCATAAAATCACCACTATTACAAATAAATGATATCTTATATCCTAACAACCTAATGTACTGGGCAAAACTGATTGCAAGTTTGAATTCTACACACAAAACAATCGAAATTGGCTCGAAAAAACCTTTTGCCTGAAAAATTGCGTTCATCGATGTGCTAGCGAACAAACATCAAACAGTATTCAGGGCCACCAAAGAGTGATGTCATCCTCTATTTCTCGTACGAAAATATTTCTAAAAAAAATTATTTTATATATTACCCAAATAAAAAATTTTTATTTAATTTTGAGAGCACAAAATAATTTTCAGCTATAATTAACATTCCAAATGGTAAAACTTTGAAAAATAATAAAAAAATTCGTTAAATACGCTACAAAACCAAAGCTTTTCACTGGATTTTAAAACTGAAAAATGGTTTTCAACTACACGTCTTTGTTTCGACAAAAAAAATAAACTTTATGACCAAGAACATGACTTGAGCTGCGACCCAAGCTTCGCAAATTCACGTCACCTTATTATGTTCTGAATTAAATGTGCGTTCAGAAACATGAAATGAACAGACAATGGAAGTAGAAGAATAGAATAGAATAGAATAGAATGAGGCTATAGGAACGAACCTTCTGGCCCATTCTTGGGTCGGATAATTACTTCGATAATTATTCGGTTGTTTACCCAAGTCCCATGCCGTATTTCTAGCCGCGTCAACCATGTCGGCAGCGGGATTCGAACCCGGGTCTTTCCGCTCGCAAGAATGCGAGTCATGACGGGAGAACCTAAGAAGAATACAAGAAAATTGTAAGAGAAGGACAATTTGAATATAAATTAGTTCAATTAGGTTATATTAGCCTCCGTACACGAGCTAAGTTATATCCTAAGTGAACTCATTTTGCCTAATTTCTTAGTACACTTAAAAGCCTAATCCAGTTTCAAAATTGATTTCTAACTTTCAGTGATGCAAGGTTTTGTAAAGTGACTTTCAGCTGGAAAATCGAACATTTTTGAACAACTCCTTTAATGTTTGTTATTAAAGAAGTGAGTAATGCTGTGTTTTACTGTTGTTTGTTTTCTATTCCGTACACGATGTAGACTGTGTGTTTGTTCTACAGTGTAGAACAAACCCACAGTCTATATTGTGTTCTATATTGTGTAGACCAAACACACAGTCTATATTGTGTAGAACAAACACACAGTCTATATTGTGTAGAACAAACACACAGTCTATATTGTGTAGAACAAACCCACAGTCTATATTGTGTAGAACAAACACACAGTCTATATTGTGTAGAACAAACACACAGTCTATATTGTGTAGAACAAACACACAGTCTATATTGTGTAGAATGTAGAACACACAATATAGTTTTCATGAGCTAATTGTTCGCGTAAATTAGGAGAATTGCGCTCAAAGTCTCTTTTTAAATTGAGGCGATTTAAAACTATTTCTTCTCAAAATGCACGATAAAACAAATATTTTGACATCTGGTTCCGAAAATGCTGGTACTTATACTTATGTATAATAGAACACAAGTCCTAACATAACGCGTGGTCATTGACATTTCAACATTGTTGAACATGCAAAGTCTTGAAAGTAATGATGAATGAGTACGCTGCATATGAAGTACAGGGTGACCCAAAAATAACGGAGAAATTTTAATTCTCTATTGCCCCAATTTTACATGTAAATTCATCTAATTTCAATGAAATATCAAGAAAACAATAGAGATTCGTACACATTAGGCAGTTTTTGTCACAACCGTACATACATTAAATGTGATAAATATTTTTTTAAATTCCAGCAATTTTTAAATTCTCACTGCTGAAGCACTCTTCCTCTACCCTGACTCCTGGTTCAAGCAGTGTAAGGCAACTACTCATATTGCAAGGGAAAAAATTCAGTTGCTATGGCAGTGCTTTAGAGAGAATACTTTCCAGCACTGCAATGTCATCGCATTTCCCAGACTTGATTAGCACAGACTTTGTTTTGTGGTGGAGTCTGAAGAAGAGAATTTATACGAACAAACCTGTGAGATTGGAGAAATTGATGGAGAACATCAATGAAGAAATCAGGGAAGTGGTGCCTGATATCATTGAAATTGTTTTGAACCAATTTTTGGAAGCATCACGGAGAAAACCAAATTGACCACTACGCATTAATATCCATCATATCTTTTATATTGTACTAAACTTCATGTAGTTATCTGTAAAATTAAGGAAATTATTAAAAATTTAATCCTCTCAATGTATTTTCAGCCTCCTGTATATGACTGCAGCCGAATGTTTGGCAAAATCATGCCAAGTCAAGCTCTAATAGCTATCGAAAGCGACTTAAAGTCATGCCCTGTTTTTGTAAGGTCTTTCCATCGGTTCAGTTCAAAGTTGTGTTTTCAACTACTTTTTCGCCATCGCAGCTAAAATTGAAACTTTTATCATCCCATGTGATACTTTTGTCGATAGCAATTTAGACTTTCAGAATATATAGCCCTGACTCCTACATCCTGTGAGCTGTTTATCGACTCTCGCTCTAACCTGTCCACTACCACCAAACAATGTTTAGTGGATGTAACGTCATTTTGAGGTCAAACTTTGAATAAATCCTCAAGATGGAAGCCAAAGCTTTGCATAGTGTGAAAGACTTCACATTTGAGATCATTAGTTGGGAGACTTAGCAGGAGCCCTGACCTGTCGGAAGGCTTCGCTTAATGCAGAGTCAGCACGGCCTCGTCCATCACGGCAACAATCCTGTGATGTAAGAGGCAGCGCTGTCTGCCGGGGCTAATAACCGAGTTACTCTCAGTAGCTCTGGCTGCCTTCATACACGTCTTATTATCACTGAGCAGCTGCAGTTAAGTGCAAAAATGCAGCTAGTTATAGGCAAAGGGGGAGGACTCAGTTAAAGAGTTAGAGTCTGGTGTGTTTTTAACTCTGTAGAATAGAATAGAATAGAATGAGGCTATAGGAACGAACCTTCTGGCCCATTCTTGGGTCGGATAATTACTTCGATAATTATTCGGTTGTTTACCCAAGTCCCATGCCGTATTTCTAACCGCGTCAACCATGTCGGCAGCGGGATTCGAACCCGGGTCTTCCCGCTCGCAAGCACATTCACTCACCAGTCGACCAAGCTGGTGATGTAGTCATGGAAGCATATCAGGTAAACTGTAGAGCGCCGTCAGGAGAAAAAGCTGGTAGTTAACTTTTAAGTTAAGTAAGGACTTTTTCACGCCTATGATTTCAGTGAACACAATTTCATATGAGAAAATTGTGCATGTATCTTACTGAGCGATCGAGATGATTTAAATTGCAAAAATTTCGCTAGGAATAAGCGTGAGGAAAAACACGAAAAGTAAGTTGGGTCATCTTTAACAGAGATAACGTGCTTACAACAGCAATGCTTATTGTTTATTTATATTTTTATCAAATTTTTTACCTGATGAAATTTTGATGACAATTTTTGCTGTGCTCCGAGGTGCAGTCTAATTATAATCATTAAAAGTGGAGGTTGAAAGAAAACTTTAACATAACATAAATTTAACATAACATAAATTTAACATAACATAAATCTCACGTTTAAATAAGTAATTCAATGGAAGTTAAAGAAGACATGGAACATACCCGACCAACATATAAAGCGTACGCCTCACAGTCATAGAGTATGAACAGCAGTTCCCTTTTCAATTCAGAATTGCAACTTGAGTCAGCTTCTCTCTCTAAAACTAAATTTCAAATAAAAATCGGTGGTGTTTCTGATATAAAAACTGACGATTTTTCTAAATTTTTTCAAACATCTCAATATCTCCTGGATTTAAATAATAAATCAGGTAAAAATATAAAATGTGTATAAAAACTCGTCATTTAAATAATGTACCGATTTTCTATTGAAGGTAAAAGAATTACGATAGCATTTTAGAAAGAGGCTTCCGAGTGCCTCTGTGCCTCGCTTCCTCCTTAATGGACCAATATACGGAGACTCCATGGACATCAATCACATCCCGTCTTTTATTAAACAGTCCCAATGGTCAAATACTTACTCTCAGAAAATCCTTCAGATTGAGAAAGTACTGCATATAGGAAATGAAAGACCGCTATCACTCGGACAATCATTTCCGTGCTCGAGGAAAGGTTGCTTGAAAAAATCACCATTTTTATGTCAAAGGACTATCGATGTTCAATGTCAATTCTGTACCGAAACGACTATCATTAAACTTCAGTCAATTCTTCTGATTCCTTCGTCTGATAAACAACTTATCCAATCTGTTTGGTATTGATGTAACGTGACTCACTCGTCTAACAATTTCTGAAGAGATTAAGCAGGAATGCTAGAGAAGACACGTAACGTGTACAAAGACTATTATCTTTATCAGAAACCGACTCTTAATCAACTAAAATATCCTATATCGATGCTCTTGACGAAGAGTTTTGTAAATTAGGAAAACCAATTCCTTTCATGGAGACAGAGGAAACAATTAGACCTCAACGAGTAACCTAGAAGCAATATTTTACGATGTAGTTGTATGCGACGATGATTTTCATAAATGCGGAGTGATTTTTTAAAACTCATCGCTGCATCTACGAGTCGTGGAATGTGTTTGTACAAGTTTTAATAAACGTTAATATTAAGGCCTCATGCAAATTACAATAACTATTCGTAAACCTCAATTAGTGCTTCAAGATAATTGAGTAGGCAATGCTTCAAGTTACAAAACATAACTTGCGACTGAAATACAAGCAGTAAACCATTCGATGTCGAGTGTTCGAAATTGCTTATATCAACTAACTGTTGATAAAAATATGCGATCTTTTGGAAAACATTTTAGTGCATAATCAAATAACACAATATGTGATACTCGTAAGTCGTAGAAGCGAGAGCAATTGCTTAAGTTAATGCGACTAATCCCAGCACCGGAACTGTTCCATCACTGAGCTACCGAAGGTCGAGAAAATGGAAGGATGCAATCCACCGTGGGTGGAGAGAGCTGCATTAAAATGCAAATTCCCGAAATGGACTGTCAATACAAACCACGTCTTTTACATTTTCTTCTGAATCAAAATATTCTCATATTGTACAGCACAGTGCTTTATTGCTCTCTGACGTAGAAAATAACTGAAAATTAACACATACCAGTACAGCCTGAGTACAACAGCAGTATTGAAGAGAACATTTGCTAAGAAATCTGACACGTTCGTCTAAAAGAAGCAATTTCACAGAAAAAAATTACTAGCATTTCACAAATTGCATCATTTTACCTACACCCAGACAGACGTTCTACTACTTATGAACATCGAGTCAACCGATGACACTGGACAGAGTGTGACAATGTCACTTCTCTCAAAATAGCAGCGCAACATCGATACAAAGAATGAAATAATGCTGAAACAAGCATTAAACGAGGATTGTTAAGACCCAAAACACTACTTTGAATTTTGAAAGAAATGAAACAGGACTGAAAGAGCCCCCTGGAGCGGATGTTGTTGGAAAGTTTTAGACTCTTATGTACGTATAAAATCGATAAAAACCATTTATTGCTCACTTCCTTTTCAAACAGCATTCGTGAAATCAAAAACAAACAAAAATCTAAATGATGTGAGTGAGATGTGCCTTTCAAATGAGGAATGATCAAAAAATTGTGGTATTCCATAAATGAAATGCGCACCGCTGCTACAATTAATTATTAATGGTTTAAAATAATAGAACACTTTTAAATGTATCTCTGTAACACATCTTCTTTAGTTCGATAACACGGTATACATTCCAATTTGTATGAGATTCGAATGTCTGTGTTATGAAAGGAAATAGTCCATTTTTTAGGGCCGCTCTCGATGTTTGGATATCAACTGCAGCATAATGGAAACGTTGTTATTTGATCCATGTAAAAAACTTCTTCATCAGACGGTAAATTTTGGTTGTTGTTTGAACTTTGAAAATTGTCAAGATTGTACACGTTCTATGCTGCATGCAACAACTGCTGGGAACACAAACGGGCTTTTACATGCAGCGCTTTCGATTCATAAGGAAAACACAAAAAACTTTGCACAATTGACAAACATCAACAAAGACATGAACCCCAAAAAAATATTTCTTTGAAGGAAGAGCCTTAAAAATTCCAAAGCTATACACTTTGTACGGGAACTTAATCTCATTTGAGTTCAGAAATGCGACAGGCAACTCTCTTCTCAGGTACACGACTCCGTTTTTCCCAGCGAAAGATCGCTGCGCTTCCCGACGGCCGACAGGAGAAGGCGGAAACGCCGGCTTTACTTCACCGAAATTCGTATAAAAAAATCCAGGAAAAATATCGAATAGCAGAAGGAGGTACAGACTTTCACTTGCATTCCTTTTACGGTGGATACTTCCTTACTTTGAGATGTCAGTTTTTCATACACTGAAGAAAACGTTCACTGTCCGAGTGCTACACAATTTTTTAAAACATGTTTTATAAGTTTTTGTGACCTGTTCAGAAGAAATTGTTTCTTTCCAACGCACCCGTTCTTTAACAATACCATTTGCAGATTAAAAACTAGAGATAAAGAGAAAGTTATAATTCTAACTTTTCAATTGTTTGCCGAATAATGCTACTATTAAATAAATTGTTAGGCAAAATGTTTCTATTAACTTCGAGGACAAGGTAACTGAGTCCTACGACTGTATTCAAGGCACTTGCTTGTTGTCACGGATAGACGGGACGTTACAGTCTCTCGGGGAACGGAAAAGTAATGGAAAATTCAAGAACGAATGTACAAATCAAATGTATGACAACCGAATCCACAACAGATTCCTTCCAAGAATGCTACACAATCTAGGAAAAAATTACCCAGTACTTGCAGTGCTGAGGGTACAGGGTGTACGTATATACTTAGGGTATATACGGCGTACAGTTCCTCCACACAAGCTGTGCTCAGGTTAACAGATCTGAGTTAACATATTGACGTATTTGTCCTCCTTGGACGGAACGTAAAAAGCTGAATAAAAGAGAAACTGCAAAGCATATGTAGCATAGAGTAACAAAATAAATGAATGTTTCATGCCGCATGTTTCTTTCTATCGTTGTTTTTAATTACATCAAAAATTATTTCCGTAGAGTAAAATAAGAGGAAATCGAATTATGTCTACGGAAGAGGCACCAACAATTTTTTAAAATGACATCTCACAGAAAGTAGAAAATGATTTTTATGGTAGAAATTATCTTAGTTAGAGCTGCTTCCCACTTTTTTAACAACTGACTTGTCAGTCTTTGCAGTTCTTGTAGAAATTGCAAAGATTTTAGCAACAAAATAACGGCATCATTGCTACAACATCACTTTTATTTTCATCAGCTCTTCTGAAAAAAAAGAATCTGTAGCAAAATATAGGAACAAAGTAACATATGCGAATTATGATCTTTGACCAGGACAGAAAATTATTTTTCTAGTCAAACGCAGAGTTATTATATGATAGATCCTGATTTTATCGTACGAAAAGCAAAACGCAACACTCAAAAGCACTTACACTATTTACTGATGAATGATTTCGTTTTTCATTTCTTTTTTGACAACATTTTACACAAATCAAATGAAAAATTTAGAAGCAGCTAAACTGCCTTTAGAAACTACGCCTAACGAAGTCTCTGTGAGGAAAAATGAATTGATTACGGCTGACGTTTAAATTTATCAGGAGCTAAAAGTATAGATTGTCTAATTTATGCATGATACATTTTATATAGTAATAAAATACTTTATTGTTGCCTTAGTATGAGAATTGTTGTCCAAGTGCACTTACTAACGCTAAAAAATACCTTTCATGGAAATGAACTCCTAAGTATTTAATTCCCTCAAGATATTTTCGAAAGATTTATTAAGAAAAATCTTACTGATTTTGTAGATATTCATTTACTACTATGTAACAGCAATCATAGCAAGATAAAAATGGAGTGGGCAGTAGCAGTAAATAGTAAGATGTGTTTATGTAATGCAGCGTTTGTGGAAGTAAATGTTCCTTCTTTCGGGTTCTATTGAAGTTATTTGAATAGACTCAATATACTACATCGAGCTCTCGCTTCGAGTCCTATTCAAGAGGGCAATATCATTTTCAGACATCACCTGAGCGACCTAAATGCAAGTTACGTACCCACTTCCACGCAGAGTATTCGGGTTTTGCATTCAAATATTTAAGTTCGTTTCAGAAATGTTAGTTTTTTCTGCACTCAATGTCTCTCAGAGGCTCCCAACGCGATAACACCACCCGCAACCCAAAGCTGCGCACCCGAAGCATTAAAACTTCAAATTGGTTGAATTTTTTTGCGGCCGTAAAACTGTTGAATTTCCCATGAGAAATCACCGACCTGAGGTCAGTGAGACTTCGAATTAAGCTCCTTTTTTTGAAGCACATTTCCCCGAGCAGCACACAATGTTCGTGGTCTGACCCGTCGTGCTCCTTTGCTCTGAAGTCGCATGCAATTATTCATAGTTGGTAAGAGACATTTACCATTGGCAAGTTGGATTAGAACTGGTCAATTTTTGATGGGCAAATTACTCCGTACTGAAAATAAAGTTGAGTTAGCCCAGATTCAGTATGAACGTCGTATTGCGTCATGGTGAATTAAGCGGTCTTGGCAAAACTCAATTAACATTGAGCAAGTAAGATTTTTAGCTTATAGTTGATTATGGATGGTTACTGTCCTTCATAGTAAGTGTGTGGTCTAATTGTGCATTGCATTTTTCAAGGCTAAGTAGTCAGAGTTTGTTTGAATATTTTGAGCAAGAGGAAAATCAAGCAAATACACATCAGGCTCGGCAAGACCGACCCCTCTCGACCCCTGGTCTCCCATTGCATGGTTTACGAGCCTAAATTGGTTCCTGAAGCTGGAACTTAACTGGCTGTAGTACGAAGATTGTGTGATGAAATTATTTGCATTACTGCGGCAGTTTCAACGTCAGGCACATGACGGCCTTGCATTGCATCGAATTTCGTAAGCATTTCTCGCATAAATTTACGTGAAAACGAAATCTATTATAACTTATAATCACGTAAGGCTTCATGTGAAGCGAGAAAAACTCTTCAGTGAAGCCCGCCTGCAGGGTTTTAAGTGGATCTTGTCTGGTTCTGAAGCATTTATCAAAGCCGCATTTATCAATGAACTGTCGCTGTTATCCAAAAGAAATCGTTGCATTTAGAACAAATTTATGATTACTGGATCAATCATCATAGCAATTGAGCAACTAGAAAATTATTAATACGCTCGTAAGACGTGTATTACTGCCGAATAAGCTCAGGTAGCAGTGGATCATTTCCACCGTTCACTTCATTCCACCGTTCACTTCATTCCAAAATGACCGACAGAAACAAAACAGAATTTGTGAACATAATTTTTATTAAAACGTAACGTATAGAAGAATCTCTTAGCTCATTCGTATACATATGTACCATCTGACTGAAGACTGTTATGTTTTTCGTTTTTTTTCGTCATCAGTAGACGGAGCCGCTACTGATTATCATAACTTCACACACTCAGTCAACAAGCGCTGCTCACTGTCATTGCACTGATGCCCCTAATGTCCTCAGTTAATTAACAACTGTGTCTAACAAACTTTGCGACAAATAGTTTTTTCTTCTCATTTCATTTGTTCATCTTTTCTGTTAGTCTGTTATTGTGCATTATTTCCAGTTCTTTCAAAAAATAAACAGCCTCTCTGCACACGGAAAATATATTTAACGTACATGTAAACCGTACTACCACGTTTAAATTAAATTTTCTTTACTCATGGGAATAATTATCATTTTTTTCAAAAACAAGCAATGATGATATGGAACAGAGCACAGTCCAAAACAGGGTAGTGCATTTACTTATAAAGTCCTATAATTAACATAAAACCTTGTAACACTACAGTGAATAGGCTTTTGTCCGAGTCAGTTAGTTAGACACTTATCTTGGTCTACCAGAATATTCGTGTATAGAACTTTGAATACAACTTGTACAGACACATACTGAGAATTGAGTCAACTAAATCTTGTAGCTGTGCTTCAATTTTATTCAGTAGCAAATGATAGTATTTTTGGTAGACAAAACTCCATTGGTTACAGACCGGAACATAAGGACGAGACCACACCTAAGAACGACTACACCAAAAAATTTCCGACTATTAATTGTAAAGATTTCACTGATCTTTTGTTTCTCTTCGTCTTAAATCTGTTATTTCGAATTGTCGCTGCACATTATCTCCTGCAGTACGTACAGATATTCAGGAGATGAAAAAACAGCCAGGTTATGTTTCTGTATTGCTGTTTTTTCCTATTTGCGATGTGATCTGCATTTTTATTAATTTTGAAATGTTTATTAATGCTTTTTATTATTGATGAAATGCTCCATTAATTTTGAAACCATTTTGAGCATTTCATCATTTTGAACTATTCTTAAAGCAACATACGCTTGTTTATTTTTGATGTTTTGAACCAAGCACTTATAACAATCTGGACATCATCTGCGTGCATAATTACTTTTATTTGGAGACACCGAAAAAAAAATCATTGATCAAAATAGAAAAAAGAAGTGGATCGAGCATAGATCCATAAGGAGCATTAAAATCGTTGTGCATAAAAGGTGACATTGTGTCTTCTAAGAGGACTGTCAGAGAGCGGTTAAATGGAGCCGTAGTTGTGCATGCATTGCATGTTATCTCTTAAGTTTGAGATTTTCTGCTAAAACTGCTTGTGCTCAACGTTGTCGAAAACTTTTGAAAAGATCAAGAAGAAGCAAGAGAGTTACCTCTCTTTTGTGTCACTTTGTAATTTTTTCAGTGATGTAAAGGTTCTTGAGTACTAGTGTTCCATTTGTGAACGTATTTATTTTGGTAAAGTAAGTTTAATCCGTCTAATTGAATTAAATATTAATTCATTACTAATTTCTTATAATATGTACGCAAAAGAGATTACAAACTGATCGGTCTGTAATTAGATGATGTATTGATGTCCCCAGCTTTATGGCTTGATTATGGGCTGCTTCCAGCCATACGGAATTTATTGGCATCAATAAACGTGTTAATTATTATCAACCTAATCATTGGTGTAGTAACAATGAAGCAATTTTTAATATATTTGAGACTTAGATTGTATTGCTCAACAGTCATTTATATTTTTCAGTGGGTATAAAATTCCCCAGATCCGCAGATGAACTGAACTCAGGTACTATTTACATGGATGTAAAATTACATGGATTGTCTAAGGAAATTAAGAATTAGGGATAAAAGGATGCAAAAAACCTGGAGTGTAAGCTATAAGCTTACTTGTAACAGATTGGAATGATTCATGAATTACTTTTGCTCTGACCTATCAGAAAAATGTAATGAATTCTGTGACTCTTTACAAAGGTCTCTAAGCTTACCATTCCAATCAAGATTATTGTATTTCAGTACTTCCTTAAGGATCTTCCTGGTCATATTAGAAAATTTTACGTATATGGATGAAAGTGCTTTCATTTTGCTTAAGCAACTTTTTGGTGAACCTAGATTCTTATTTCTCTTATGCAATGCTAATTATATATCTATCGCATGAAGGTCAGAAAAAGAAAGCTAAATCTCTGTGTTGAGATCTGTGTATTGTTTGTGATAAACAGATCTAGAAAGTTTTAGATGGGTTCATAATGTAAGTTGATTCACGTGTCATAGATATAGGAAAATCAATCATCTTGAGTAATGATCACTTTTTTATACAAGTGAGGCTAATTTGTGGTTTGAACTAGGAAAATGGTAACTTTAAATCTAAAATTTCTGGACATTGACAGTCAAGGTGAAATACCTTGATGGTATTTAGGTGAATGATTGATGTGCCCTACAGGCACAAGTTAGGTTTAACCCACAGGCACAAGTTAGGTTTAACCCACAGGCACAAGT
>VCRD01005467.1:4660-34502 GCA_006783055.1 Trinorchestia longiramus
TGGAAAATGATCATTCATTATGTTTGTGTTCGAATTTTTATCCAATTGATTTCTTGTGTTGTGCTACGTCCCCACACAGATAAAATGGCTCCTGAAGTGCTGTGTTGGGACATTCTGGTCCTAATATATTCCACATATATCAGTTTGTTGTGTCTTGAAAGCGATGTAGCTCTACTATTTAATGCAGGTATCTCGAGGACCTTGCGCTATTTGTGTGGGAAGAAACAGAAATATCCTGTTATCACATTGGCATGAGGATGAATATAACGGAGGTTTGATGCGCGGTTATTGTGTGTAAGACTTCCAATTCTCGATCACCAACTGACACGATCAAAGTGACTCGAGTTAGAGCGTTTTATGGTTTTCTTATGTAGTGTATAAACGCAACAGACAATGGCAAACAAAGACACGATTTACAAACTTTATTTATATAGTCTCTTTTTAGTACGTACTATCGTCTCTTCAAGTCTTAAAAATGAGGACTAGAGTGCTTCCGTGTAGCCATAGGAGACGTAGAGTCCTTTCGGCTATGATGCCGTTTATGGTGGTCGACATGTAGAAACGAGCGTTATAGTTTTTGCAGATCCAAGTCCATAACATGTCCGGGGATGGTTGCGCTTGGATGTAGTGGTTCTTTGATAGAATTCAGCAGCTTGTTTCGTGGTGAGCCCGGGTGATGATATTCTACACGTCTGTAGGTAGGAATGTTGCTGTTTGCGCTCAGCTGTGTATTGTATAACTGATGCTATTGTGCTGCTGCAGCGCCTTATGAAGCCTAATGGTTCTGCTCTAAAAAGGGCATAGTTCCGATGATTGCTTTTTGTTGTGTAAGCTAGCGATGCACTACAGTTCACAAAGCCCTACGCCAGGATACAGAAACTACTAATTTCTTGACATTACAAAAAATCCCACTTCTCATGCTTGAGGAAGCGGAACAGGTATTCCAATTTCTTGTGTGGGATTCAGCTTTTCCGTAGGTGCGAGTTTTCTAGTACATATTTGGAAAAAAGAAACACTCATCTTCGTTTTGATTCTAGTTTTTGTCCTTCACCCTCGATATTATTGTACTAAATTTATCCTACCAGTCGAGGAAGGAACAGAACCCCTTGTCCCTTGCTTTTCACTTGAATTCTTGCTTGTCAGGCAACGAAGTGGTAGACTGGCTACACCAGCGTGTGGAAGGATTCAGTGACCGGAAAGATGCACGGAAGTACGCAGCCCAGCTCCTCAAGAGCGGCCTTATCAAACACACTGTCAACAAGCGGGACTTCAGCGAGCAGTGCTATTATGTGTTCGGCGACTTCTGTGATAGTAAGTCATGTGATGTATTATGCACTTCATATGTTCCGTGATTCCTCTTTGGCAGAAGATAATGTCTGTCTCAGAGACCAGAGTTTACAGTGTCGTGCCTCAATCTGTTGACTGACGTCATATGCTGGTACACTCAGTGCTGGCGCTTTATTCTGCACTGGCTGATATGGGTTGGGAATTGTGGCTCTGGAAATTTTTTGTTTATTAAGAACCCACCGTGCTAACGTAGTAAAATGCCAGGTTTACCCATAGTATTTCGGGTACTGGTGGTACTTTATTTAAATACACACATGATGTGATGGGCTTTCTTGATTGGATGTGGCCGTACTCCGGCGAGTGTTTCTGACATTGCCTCTACTGATCACATTTTGATATTTTATCCTTAAGCCACTCACTGTCACCGCCGAGACACTCTTTGAGTGGCTACTATGGTGAAATCCTAGCTAGTCAATGTTTAATTGATTTTGCAATGACGTGAGTGCAGAGCAAGGGAGGCGTGAGTGCAGAGCAAGGGAGGCGTGAGTGCAGAGCAAGGGAGGCGTGAGTGCAGAGCAAGGGAGGCGTGAGTGCAGAGCAAGGGAGGCGTTCGTAAAGAAGACTAGCTGCAGTTACTGAATAGTTGCGGTCGGATGTATTTTCTCAGAGCCTATGTAGGTAGCTTCCTTCCAAGTGTGACTGAGCCTAGCTTATTATGGACTGATATGGTTCGATGAATTCTCTTCATTGAAAAATAATTATACACTGCGCCTGATACTGTGACTGATTCTGGTTGCTGCCGCGTGACGGGTTCTGGCCGATGTTGTGACTGGTTCTGGCCGTTGTGACTGGTTCTGGCCGATGTTGTGACTGGTTTTGGCCGATGTTGTGACTGGTTTTGGCCGATGTTGTGACTGGTTTTGGCCGATGTTGTGACTGGTTTTGGCCGATGCTGTGACTGGTTTTGGCCGATGCTGTGACTGGTTTTGACCGATGCTGTGACTGGTTTTGACCGATGCTGTGACTGGTTTTGACCGATGCTGTGACTGGTTTTGACCGATGCTGTGACTGGTTCTGGCCGATGTTGTGACTGGTTCTGGAGGCCTAAGACGTCTAAGAGGGTAGCTTGGCTTGCTCTCTCTGTCAAGTTTTGATGCTGAGTTCAGTTTGTTATCATGGATTTCGTTCAAAATTTTCAAACATTCAACACATTCGGTCACTTTTATTCAATCGGTTGGTAAGTGACTCATTCACGTAAAACTCGGTGCGATTAGTATGTTCTGTAAGATTGCACCGAGGCACACTACTTGTAGTATTCCATATTTTGCATTGCAAAGAATCAATTGAAGAATGCAATTATTAGCGACATTGTAAACCTAGGCTCGTGCTCAGGCCTAGCCGCCCTCAAATTGGACGGGGAGGACTCCATCAGCGACTTGGGCCTCCCTCCCCCGTCTGCCACGTCCCAGTGGGGCAGCAACATGGGCAGCGTCGCCCCTCACTTACCGGGAGCCAACTTCCCCCCATCAACTGTGGCAGTTGGGGGCTATATGCAGCCGCACCAGCCCCCCAACTTCAACTACACTAACGAGTCGTACATGTTCAACAGAGACAGTGGGTCTGGTGCGTTCTAGATGTTTCCTAAGTTATAGGCCTCCGTGCCACAAGGGTGAAGACGCCTCAAGTTAAAAAATCCGTTTTCTATGGTACTGAAATATCACTGCCGAGCTTGTTTTTTGGGCCCGTCAGTTAATGAAACCAAAACACATTGATGTGTACATAATTATGTTATGGGAATTTCATTTTGCAAACTTAGTATGGCGATTATTCTAAATTTGTTTTGGCATTTTTGTCCGTGTGGCACGCAACGCCTACTGTGTACTTTCTAACTTACACGACCACCAGTACTTACAACAGAGTGTACAGTATGCCGAACCACTAACTGTATTGGCGGGTCCATGAAAGGGTGTACTGCTGAACCTCCAACTACCCGACTGCTCTATGCATACGATTATAACATGTCATTTGGTTACCTGTATTGAGAACACCAGACTACGAACTCGGATACCTATTCCCATTCATCAATGATGTGTGACCCTACAATCAAACGAGGAATGCCTCTTAAGGTATATATCGCTCTTGTTGTGGCTGCGGCTGTTGAATCTTGAATATAATGATGATAGTGATAAGAGTAATGATAATAATAATAGTAATAGTAATAATGATATGTACACAGGTGGGTCTAGCAGCGGTACAGCAAAGAAGGCGAGCCAACACCGCAGTCCTCTGCAGAGTGGCGGCAGCGACAGCGAGGCAGCGAGTCAAATAACTGCTTCCTCCGTGCGCCTTCCACCTGCCATGAGTGGTGGTGGTGGTGGTGGTGTTCCAACCATGGTTTCCGCCCCTCCACAACAGCTACTGATGCACCACCATCATCATCACTATCAGCCACGCCCGCCTCCTCCTCTGCCTCACCAACCTCTTCCTCCCATCCCCTCCAATATGACTGCACATCCTCCCATGACCAACGCCTCGTCCCAGCTTATGACGAACACGTCCTCGTCGTCCCCCCTGGTACCCCCCAGCAACGGGAGCTGTGCCAGCAGTGGGGGTGCAGGAGGTGCAGGAGGGGGTTCCAGTGGGTCGGAGCGTTCACACGGGGCTGCGGGTCCTCCCAACACGGGTCTGTAGTGTTGCGGTTAGTGCCTCGCTGTAGTGGTCGTGTGGGCGCTTTGAAATGCCTCGCTGTAGTGGTCGTGTGGGCGCTTTAATCATGCAACGCCTCATCACTCTTCCTATGTTCTTCTGTGAGCTTCATTGGTAGGTTTCATTGCCTGGGTTTATTTCATTGGTAGGTACCATAACCTGGGTTGCTGTATGTGACCCATGAGTGTTTCATCTGTCGGGGCTCACTTGATCGTTCTGGCCACAGTTACAGGTCACAATGCCTAGAGAGGTGTCTGTTCAGCGTCGACTTTTACAGACCGTTGCTCTGGATGCATCACTTGCATGTTGCAGTCCTCTTCCTTGCTCTGTTTTGCCTTGTGAATTTGTCCGTCTCCGGGGCTAAGGTCGCATATTTTTTTCTTGTGCGAAATTCTTGCTTTTTTATTTCATTCCACGCGCTTCTATCAAGTCCTGTGTTACTCTGCTATTCTACTCAAATCATTTATTGTCTCTTCACTTAGCTGAGAATTGCCGTTGCAGTGGTGCTGAGAACTGTTTCTTCTCAGCAGCCTCGTCTACCTAACGTCTCTATGCATCAAGGACTTGATGAGCTGTAGATCAATGGGTAATTAATAAAGTAATGTTTGCAATCAAACTCCGGTGAATAGAAAAAAGCAGGTATCCTGGGACGTAGTTTCTACTTGATATTTTGAAGGAGCTCCATCTTCATCCACTAGATGTTTGACGACTTGAAACAAGTCCATGCTGGTCTGAGTATCAGCTGTATCCAGATTACCTGCGGGTGCATGTCAAGGCGTTTAATAAGAGGTCTTGATTTAACTGACGTTTACCTTGATTTGAGAGCTCGATCATTCGCTTATGCATTCATTTTGGGTTTCTAAATTTTTGCACAATTGTTTTATTTGTGTATTATTTGCTGTCATTTTTAGATTGATTTTTTTGGCAAAGTCTTCATTAGTATACAGTTTACCATGCAACGACCGTAACTAGATTTAATAATGTTTCTACGTGTAACTTTATTAACCTTTCTGGATCGTACAAGTTAACAGAATTTGATTTGGAAAATAAGGCATGTTTTTGAGCATCCATCAAATGCTATGACGAGGAGCAGACTTTGGTTGTTAATTCCTAGTTATTAACTTCTTTTTCTATAGATTTTAATTGTGATGAACTTTGAATCTTCTGTGCTTCTTTTATTTAGATCGATGTACGATTTTTTAGTAATAATTTCTGTTGTGTGGATACTAAAATTTCATATTTTTCGTAATTTGGGCGATCACTTTATAATTTTCTTGTGAAATTCCGACTTCTTCTTTCTTTGTTAACGTGATGGTAATGGTGTCAATGAGACTACGCTTTTCATGCTTTACTCCCTGTCATAGACCTGAGAGTAGGGCTGCTTGAGCTGGAGTGAAGCGGGCCGCAGTCTCTGTCATAGGTACACCTACTTAGGTCTATTTCACTCGTCATGCAAAGCCCTCAATTTAAAGAGAACATCAACTAGACAAGAACACTTGTAACTTTTGTGGGCATGGTAATGTGGACACTAGGTGGAGCATCTGAACACATGCGCATTTTAAAAACAAATTCGCCTTAATGCTTACTCCGTTTGATTTGCTGTGGTAAATTCCCGTATTGGAAGCCAGAGATGACGCACGTGTCTGCATGGGCCAAAACTTCCTTGATTAATTTTCGTTTTGCATCACTTTGATTTCATTGTGTTGCAGTTTGGGTTTTGTAGCTTGACGTTGTTATTTCTTTTCTGATACGATTTTGTTTGTTTCTTTTTGTCACCATTTATTTCTTTGTAGTGTTTGTTTCTTTGTGTTCCTGTGTCTCTATTAATTTCTCTGTTTCTTTCCTTTTCATTTATTTTAATTCCAGTAGTGACGCGTTACGCTTTAACTTATATTTTGGTAATTTTTGGATAGTAATTACGTGATATTTTTCTTGATAAGCAATGCATTTTTTTGTTATCAATACATAATGAACTGTTTAGTTGTCATGTGATATTTTGACATCTTTATCTATTCAAGTTTCTTCCGACTGCTAAATTTTCATCTTTGTGCATTAAACTCTTCTTCACTTGCTACATTGCATTCCTTACATAATTTGTCTGACTATCGATTTGACTTCGATGATCAAATTTTGGTCAATTTTGAACTTACTCTTTTTATAAGTGTCACGTTATTTGCAATAATTTTCTGTCTATTTTGTTTGAAATTCATTTCCGCTTTCAAATAATTTATTGGAGTTATTTTCTTGGTATAATTTTTTTCATTATACGTTTTATTTTCAATTTTGTATTCGTTCGAGCAGGACTGAGCTCGTCAATGGCGAGCTTCAGCCGCGCCATGGCCAACCCATGCGACTACTTCATCGATTCTGTGTAGTTAACAACACCTCCACCAGTTGTGCAGTTCTTTTGTATAGCGAGAAATAAACTTTAGACGTGTCTTAATTTCAGGTAATTTACAACACCAATTGCTCGGTTCTTATGTGTGGTGCGAGAAGTCTCTTAGATGCGTCTTGATATCGTTCAATCCGTTTCAGCTAACACCGATTTTTTTGGAAAATCAATTAGTGACTTTCCTTCATATAATAGTTTCTCTCCATCTTTTTTAAAAAAAATTTATAGGGAACAATCGGCTTGAAGCCGTGACGGTTAATTTTGAAGTTTAACCAAATTTTTGATAGTATGAATGTTCTTTCATTAAAACTGCAGTTTAGCCACGACAGTTGTCCAGCGACCAGCGCATGTTTAGGTTTCGTCACTATTTCAAACCATACTTCTGTGATGTGTAGGAACTTGTGTCTTCTTCATTCTTTTAAATATTGATACATTTCGTTCTTACTCGTGCATAAGTCCGCGTGTACATATGAATTTATTCCATAAAAAGTAAGAGTACACGTTTCCGCTCCCTTTCCTGAATGTATTTAAAGTTTTTTTTTGTTGAATTGAATGAAATAAAGTTTAGTTTGCATCCATTCAACAACGCTGGAGTTATTCCTTGCGGAAATACTTGCAATGAAATATTGCTTTTGTGGATTATCTGTGTATTCTTATTCGAATTTTAAACCTTTGAGAAAACTGCCTACGGTATAATTAGTGTAACATTGTATCTGTATTTTTATTAGTTATATTTTTCTAATACTTGATATTTTTATAAATTTTTGTTTTTAATTACAATTGTTTTTTACATATCTTCTATTTCTATTACAAATCTGGCTCTTAACTTTGTAAGTTTTCTTTCACTTTGAACGAGTTTTCTTCAGTGTCAATTATTCTTTTTGCATAAAGCTTTTAAGACTTCTCTAAAATCGGTATCGTTATTTATTTTTTTTCGTTTTAGGTGTGACGTAAATTTCTTTATAATTTCATTTTCTTATGTCAATCTCACTTTTTCGATTTCATCTGGCTGCTTCTATCTCATTTTTATACTCAATATCTCTTCTGTTTTTATTACGAAGTACTTAAGGGGACTTTATTCTTTCATTATTCCTTTACATTCTCCTGCAATACCATGCTTGACTGATGAAGCTAATGTAATTTCTCTCCTTGACAACCTGTCTATGACTTAACACCTAAGTTACTCATCATCTTTAGTATTGAGCTTTTAATTCTTTAGCTGATCGCCTTTATTTTTTATTATAAGCTCTGATCGACCACTGTCAGTGAAAGCTGCAACGGGCAAGAGCTTTTATGTATTAAATTCAAACATTCTTTCTGGGTTTCTTTTCATGTAATCAGCGATTATTGATATTACTCACATCAGGTCTGAGTTTGTGATAGCTCTGACTCTAAATAATTACTCAGTACGAGTCTCTGCAATACAGCTCAGAATCCATATAACATCTGCCTTCTTCATTTTTGTGGGTGATGCCGAGGAGAGACATGCTGAAATGTCACAACCCTATTAAGAGAAAAATGTGAGGGTATGTACGATTGTGTCTGTTGTAGAGGGGAGGTCATAGGTAGAAAATATCGAGCCGTCTTCGAATGCGTTCGAGTCTGTTTGTCTCTTTCCAACCAACTGAAAGTATGACCACGTTCCGATGCGTGCTTGAGAAAAGTTTACTGTCTAGAATTCACATCCATGTTACTAACGAATTTAGTCTTCCATATTTCTGTCCGGAGATTCATGCTTCTGTCCAATACGAGTCCAGTAGCTAGGCACTTTAAAAATTGCTCAGACATCTCTTGTTTGTAATGTTTGGCAGGTGCGGCATCGATGCCGTGAGACCATTACGGCAGTGCTCTTAAGAACGTTTCATAGTGGCCTTAGGAAAGCTTCTGACGCCCACACCCAACTGACTTCATTCACTACTGAATTTACTCTACTGGGCTACGCATTCACACTACTGAAGATCTGGGTGGAACTGGCGCACCTGCATCACTGCAAGTTGCGACATGACTCAGACACGGTCTTGACCAGCTTCCGATCTTCGTATGGCACTTTCTATTCCATGGGGGCAGTGAATTGAATGAGATGTATTTAATTACTTTGCATTCCTTGTCAGGGTACTATAACACCTGTATTGTTTTTTATATCACGTTCAAAACTTTCCTTCACGCGAAGGAAGGTATTGAACTTCAGTCTGTTGCTAAGTCTAGCACAGCTAGGGAAATCTCTGTTCTCATAACTAGTGCTTAATTATAAGTTGATTTTACAGTTTTGAATAATTCGTGATGTTAAAGGAGCTAATTTCACCGTTTTCTTTATTTGTCGTGTCCAGGTGGGGCTGGGAGAGAATAATTCACTTTAACAAGAAAACCTGTAGAGCATGAGAGTACACTTCGCTATATTTTTAATACTGACACGCTCATTGGGTTCAACACCTTATACGAGTAAGTCTGTGCTCTCAACTAATTACGTCTTCATTAATTGAAGTCTTGCATGCAAAAGTGTGTAATGGGTTCGTACTGTAACTTGTTTCATTTATGTAATCTCTCAATGAATAAATATTTATTGCAACGTAATGTTATGGTGGTTATATCATCAGCCGCGATCAAAATATAGTTTTTTTTAATCCATCACGTGGTTGGTTGGTATCACGTCTCATTTTTTATTACTAAATTCTATTATTTTTACTTTCAATAATTGAAGATTGGCTAGGGTGTCTGGTGAAGATTCCATCTTACGTTGTAAATAGGGTGGTATCCCTTAGAACAGGTGAGGCATAATTCTGCTTCGCAGTCAATTGAGATGATAATAAACTCATTTTTTACGGTCTATTGGAACCAAGGATTTATCGATGTGGCTTTCACTGTTATTTCGATGTGTGCTGCTTACTTACGGTATTTCTGCCATGGACTAAACTATTTCTAAATAACGATGAGGCTTTGTAACATGCGTGCGTGAGATGTATGTCATTACTTAGCCCTGTACACTGTATTTTGCTGCCCTGGGAAAGGGTTTGTGAGAAACGAGATGGTGCAGCTGATCATTATAAAGGTGCTAATTTTATTTAATGTGTCTGCTTATGGAGTATTAAGAGTTGTTAGTTATTCTAAATGATTCGAAGAAACATTTCTTCCGGATTGTATCGCGCGGTCAAGTGTTTTGTTTTTAAGAAACTGAACCATTCTTTGAATGTTATTTAAAGTGCTAATCGTGAATAACAGCGTGTATTTGTAACTTGAAAATAATTTGTTGAGAATACGGTTTATGCTTGGCTGTCCCTAAGCGCTAAGTAGGGCTCATCAGGCGCTCTTTTCAGATGGTGTCTCGAGCAACTGGTTGTTGGAATTTTGTTTAATTTTATGGCTAGATGGACCTTCATTTTTATTTCGTTTATTTTTTGGCTGCCGAGAGTGGCCCACGTGGCCTTTTTGACTTGAAAGAACATCGCTTGAGTTCCGTCGTCTTTTCGCTACGTATGTGCAGTGATTCTCATTTCACGGTTTACAAGTCAAATGGGCCAAAATATCCTTTTTGAAGCAGTTTGCTAAGACAAAACCTAAGGTTTTCATCAACCCAGCACTGCACTCAACAGTTATACAGGGTGTTCATAAAGTCTTGCATAAAATCTCAACAGCACCTCATTCACAAACAGGATCCCTGAAACACAAATGCAAAATGTGATTGAAAACTTCAATAAAAACTGAATACAATTGAACAAATCTGAATAAAATATCTTATCAATTGTATTTGTAATAAATTTTTGCAATGGAAAAGAGACTTTATGGACACCTCGTAGAACTTTCGGAACATTTTACGGTTCTGCTTGTTCTGACGTTACCGGCCGGATGATAAACCAATGAAGAACTGGTGGTTCTATTGTATTTTCGCTGGAGGGTTGAGACAGCGCCACACTCGACTTATGAACATCGCAAGTCATCACTGCGGGTTTTTTGTTGTCCCTGTAAACGTGTGTGTCTTTCTCTGCATACCGTCATGCTGTGAAATCCAGCATGTGGACTTCGAAGAAATATTACATTGTAGCATTCTCAATTATAGTGTCGCAAACGCGTATGTGTAGTGTGAAGAATTGGTCAATATTATATTCTAAATATTAGGAATATTTTTACGACTTGAACGATTCCTAAAGTGCGAAATTTTGCAGTTTTTTGTTAGCTCGTTTTCGAGGAGGTGTACATTTACAGGCTCTTGACAGCGGTAACATTATGACTCTTCCAAACATGGACAAAAAAATCAGGCGTAAAGAAGGAGGGCAAAGTATAGCGATTCAGTACCTAACGGGTAGATAAAGAAAAGAAGACATAGCAAGAACTGAGAAGTATAACCAGAAACACTGGTAAGTAAAAAATTGTTCAGCGCCACCGAAGACTGGCAACGCTGGCTTCTTTTATAGGGTATTCCTAGGAACTCATTTGATGGAAATAATCTCCCCTTGTACTCCTGCCAGCTGGTGCTCTGTCAGCACTATCGTATTTTGGATACAGAATCCAGCGACTGCTGGATTGTATGTACGTGCTTGTAGCTATTTTGTTATTGGCGTCTCCCACTGACAGGTTGGTTACCTTCCACAGGGAGAACATACTTCCTTCGGTCAAGATACGCAGCTTAGAAGTTATGTTTTCTGGGTGCATAAGCGATTATTTTCTGCTGTCGATCTGCTTGCATTACGTGAAGCGCTAATTTCTCTTCTCTGTAATAAATCACGCTTACACGACCTGTGACTGCAAGCTATTCTTACCTGCGTTCACATGGGTGTCTTCAGCTACCAACTACTGAGTTAGCAACATTGGTTATAGAAATCTTTTAATTGTTTTTGTCGCATTGTAGCCACTTTTTCCCGTCTTTCCGTATTAGGGTGGCTAATTCTTCCGTTTCAGCGACTGTCCGCACTATAGTGTGTTCGTCTCATCTGTTTTTTCTGATTCTTCGGAGACACGATAATACAATTATTATACTTCTATGGGTGTACCATGTACCGTTAAGGATGCTGCTATAATATCGTCAGAGCGCGTACCAGAAGCAAAGAAGAAATTGATTCTAAGCTACCCCATAACTTCTCGGTTGTATCATATTTACCATCAATTAAGTGCAGACCTGTCCTAATTGCGCCTTTATTGCATGGTAGACGGGAGCTAGGTATATTTTTGACGTCATTGATGTACGTTTCTTCGTATATCGTGGAGAATCGGAAGCTATTTAGTGTGTTCAAGCACGGTATCCGTTCTCATACCTATGGAGTTTTTTTAGCCAATTTGTAGTGTTACGTATAATTGCTGCACAAAAATGATTTAAAATAAATCGTTTTTTCTGTGCCCAATAAAATGGGACCTATGGACGTTTGCTCAGTTCTTACGAAAACTAATTTACAGTTACTGAATTGCATACAATACAATGGGGAATCTTACTTTAGCCTTCGTCAGCTTGAAGTCACCGCCAAACCACTGGAATACACTTGAAGGAGCAGTGTACGTGTATTTTGCGGAGCAGAACCCCCGTCCAACAGCTTTTGTTGGCTTTATTAAGATGAACTTTGCTGGCCATTGCTAGGGATGTGTTGCTTTGACTGAACATAGTAATAGATGATTAAAAAGTGTAATTGCAGTCTATGTTTGTTTACTACTCGCATTTAATGAACCAATTCCATGTTCATCTTATCGTCGCTGTATTCGGAACGGTCTGTCCAATGCAGTAATACCTCAGAAGTTGAACACAATCCGTTCCAGAAAAGTGGTCGACTTCCGAACGAATTTCTCTCAAAAGAAATAATGGAGTAATGTGTAGTTGTTACCCAGACAATAACTCAAAGTTAAATTGCAAATAAAATTTGTAGAGTAAAATAACATTGTAATTCTTCCAATATTTGAGGCCTTTTCTTCGTCAATGAGGTCACTCCTTTTGCAACATTCGCTCGTTTGAACTCTTCTTTCTTCAAAAACGTTTATATCGTTGACTTAGCAATGCCGTACTGCTCTGCAAGATCCAAAACGCGCACTCTACTCTTAAATTTTGCAATGATTTTCTTCTTCAGTTCGATGGTTGTTCTAACATTCTTCCTTTTCACTCGTCCACTATCACTCACATTCTTTTTAGGACACATTTTTAGCGGTTTAGAACGCAAATTAACAAAATACAGAGGAAAATGAAGTAGCGTTTAATGCTGCGTAAGTTCACGTGTGACCAGAACAACGGACGGCGCGTGACTGCCGATGCTCGGCTTGGTTCGACTTCCAAACGCTTGTTCGGCTTCCGGGCCGAAAATCACTCAAATTTTTCGATCGAATTCCGATTTGTTCGACCTTCGAGCCGTTTAACTTCAGAGGTATTACTGTATTTGGTCCATAGCGCTTGTTTGTTTTCATTATATTGGTGAAGCAACTACAAATTTTTCGGATAAGGGTTGTCTACGTTTTTAATTTGAGAATATTTAACGCCGTTATTGGTATGTTCAGTGTTTCTCATGTTTTTTTTTATAATATGTTGTGTGTATATATATATATACTACCCGTCCCATTTGACTCACTATTCAGTGAATTCATTACATTATGTTCGTTCTGTTAGCGACTTCAATTTTAAGTTGAAGTCTCGTAAGTTTCGCAGAAAATTTACGCTTCTTGCCATCATTTTTTCTGTTTATCCGAAGTGTAAAAAATGAAATTGCTGAAATTCTTGAAGTTATTTCATGCATGGACACATATTGCGCTCTGTAGGGTCTGGTAAGCTTGACACTATAATCCTATATCTGTCCATTGATGCTTCTGCGACGTCGTCTGTATTTTACGACTTGCCTTACATTCAGGTTGTGTTTCTTCCGGCTGCCAATATGCTGGAATGTATGCTGCTTACAATACGTGCTCCGTGCAGCACATGATGCGTACAGTACATGGTACGTACAGTACATGCACAGTTTTTACAGCAGTATCCACATCAACAAGTATAACCGATGGATCCACAATTGCTAGTGTTTTCAGAACTCACAATGCAAGTTTATTGAGAAAACTAGTGGCATCATCTTGCCTGCCCGCTGCGGTTGATCTGCTGAACGTACTCGGCGAGTGGAGCGTGCCTTGTATCCTGTGGACTGCTGGTCAGACTGTTGCTGCAGTGCATCATTTGTATCGAAGTTATAGTTGTGTTTCAAGTGAAGCACCTGAATTATAATCATGCCTCACAAGCGCTCATTTCTTATCTTAACTTTTGATGAGTTGTTCGTTGAAAATTCATGAGGCAGCTTTACAATTTTTTAAATGTAGTTTTCTTTCTTTTGCCCTGGCCTAATTCGTATTCTTTTTATTTTATGTCAAGTGGTGTTCTCAATGTTCTTTATTGAGCATGTCATCAAAGTGCTGCTCATTAAATTGATACGCCAAGGCAACTTGAGGAAGAAGAAGCTCTTATTCCTCAGGTTTCAGGGGGCGTTCGCTGTGTGGCGAGCACAGTAATCGAAACTAAGACTGGATCTGTGCAGTGCGAGCAGGACTGAGAACTCACTGGAATCTCGCCTCTCGCAATTTCTTATGACTGAATTAATCGATCACTCATTAACTAATTCCCGAAATAAATAAACAGTGCTGTAGGAACACCTGTCTCTTTTAACATTATTAAGAATGTAAAAGAAAACTAACTTTGCAATGAAAAATGTTTCAATATTTCTGTTAAAATATGTAAATGTCCTTCGATAGGCAGAGATTCATTGCAATTGCACGTCACATGTGAACGTTATGCCTAAGCTTTAGACTACGACTTCATGTTTAGATAAAGTCAAGGTATTAAGCGTAGATTGGTGTTCAGTATGAACTTTAACTTATTATGTATTGAATTTATTTTCGAACATTGCTACATTGCTGAATTCATTTGATTTTTTCATCATTTTATTCTATTTGTTCTTTTTGAACAATTCTAGTGCAACCCATTGCTGCATTAACTGTGTTCCGTACTTGTTCGATTCAAAAAATGAATTAAATAGTAAATTTTTATCAAAACGTATAATTTTATCTAGATGTTGCATATATGCAACAGTAATAAATGATGGGTTAGCTTGAAATATGGCAAGACTTCTGGTCAAGAAGCCCAGTGTAAATGAGGGCCTGTGTACTGTATATTGTGTATAGTGTGTGTGTGTGATGGCACAGTAGTCACAAGTCGCCTCCTAGCGACGAGGTAATGTCACCAGAAAACCTAGTGTCAACACATTGGTTTTTAATACGTGGTAGTTTCAGTTTCTTTCCTGATTTCTCAGCCTTGAAAATTGTTCAAGTCCATTATCTATTGAAATTCTAAATAAATTGATCGTCATTTTGACTGGATATTATTACTTTAGTGAAAAGATGAGAGTTTCGGTTTTTTAATTCTAGTGACATTCGACAAGCCACTTCCCATAAAGCAATTTTAATTGAAGGTGCTTGTAAAATATATTATTTGTATGTAATTCTTGCCTTCATTAACACATTTCCTCTGCACTCGAAAATTCACGGGTATTTTTAGGATAAATTTTTGTGTGTAAAATCCTGAAAAAATATGCCTTAAGATATTTGATGAATTTTGCACGATATGTTTGAAGAAGTGTAAGCCATTCGCCACGATCGCAACTGCTTCAGTTTTGTGAAGCAATTTTGGTGTTTTCGTTTGATGTCACAAGTTGATTTACGTGTTGCTGCAAGCTTGGCCTCGTAATCTGCTGTAGGCATGTAAATAACTTTAATTTTAATATCTGTATCGGTAATAATTTTGTGTATAGCTACATCGATCGTCGGTTTCTGTCTAACCAATTTACGACTAACTAAATAGGCTTCTTATGACTCTCTTGCCAATTAAATACAGTTTATTATATACAATACATTGCTTAATATAACTGCTGTTTTCTGTCTACCCCACTGGTTTTTATTGCCACCTTTGTTATGAGTAACGACGGTGGTTACCTACGATTTAAGAGAATTTTCTTAGTTTACTTGCTACGATGCAAACTCGGTTCAAGTATTTCCGTCTCCCGCTGCGGTAACCCTTAACCCTTTAGCGACCAATTTGTTTTTCTAGTTTCTACATTTAAGCTCACAAAGACCGTCTGTACACTGATGCAATGAAGCATGCTGAGAATCAGGTAGCCAAAAGAACGACGCTGTAACATGCCGAAGCGTTCAAACCTAGTAGCAACCTCATATTGCTCACTGTTTAATTATTAGAACAATTCTCCCAAAGACCGTGAAAGGCGACCGAATAGTCCACTTGGTCGCCAAAGGGTTAACGGCCCGAATTCTGAAAGAGTGGTCAAACTCGCTTCATGGTTGGAGAAAACGTTACTTTGAGGTCGTAGGACCCATGTATGGTGAAATATAAAGACATCCAATTACAGAACATTTATTAATCCTTTAGCGACGAATTTATTTTTCTAGTTTCTACGTTTAAGCTCACAAAGACCGTCTGTACACTGATGCAATGAAGCACGCTGAGAGCCAGGCAGCCAAAATAACGACGCTGTATGATGCCGCCGCGTTTAAACCTAGTAGCAACCTTATATTGATCACATATAATATAATTTTAACACAATTAGCATTTTTTATGATGTTCCCCGTGAGTGCCATACGGCGGTAGAGGGTTAATATGTGCCAAGTATGGAACATTGGGCATGTAGATAAGGAAGCAATCATGTGTCACAAATGGCACATCGGGTATCCAGCGGGTCTTAGCAATACACATATACTATAAATTCCATTTAAGAAAAATATGAGAATCAGAAGCCATAAGATTGAATAAAAGTTTACTTTGTTCTTTATCAATGAAGCTATCTATAATGAAACACATGAAAAAATTAGAATGCTTAGTATTTTTCACCTGCTCAAAGTTTGGCATGAAACTTCAAACTAATGTGATTCAAACACAAGTTGACATCACATTTCCGAATCAAAATGTGAGACGAGAACGGATTTTGTTTTTACACCTGTTCCTGTTTTTCTGCATCACTGGAATGTGATGAAATTATTCGTTTCTCATAGAATTTGTGGAAACAAGACATTTCTGCTTAGTAGACTTCGCAGTGGAACAAGAGAGGCGTCCTCTTTTTGTGACTCGCTCTGCTTTCTAGAATGTATCAGAGAATAGCTCTACTAAAGTTTGACTTCGGCGAGGTGCAAGTTATCTTTTGAGGGTACATTTGAGCTTTTAGATTCCCTGGGTAAAGAAGCCAAGAGTCAAAACGTATACTTTTATCTTGGTGTTGCATATATGCAACAGTAATAAATGATGGGATGGGATTAAATAGATCATCAACATCACTGTCATGTCAATGAAGTGAAATACAACCCTTTGATAATACTTTTTTGACTATTTATTCTGCAAACAGATAATAGTTGATCAGCAAGGTCAACACCACCCATTGAGTCGTTGTACTGGCGAACAATATCGGGGCGCTGTACCTCTACTATAGTTTTAGCTTTAGAGTCATCTCGACTTATCTTTTCAACAGGATTAGCCTTTGCAAAAGATGATACAAGATTCACAATTCTGTTATACCACCTGACGTAATTGATGCTGCAGTTAGAAAACTTCTTACTGTACTCTTCATAAGAACCTCTCCCTTTCCTTTGAAGTGCCTTGTCACACAGCTTGTCTTTTGCAAGCCCAGTAAGCCGTGGACCTTGTATTGTAACGCAAAACCCCATGCCTTGACTTGTTAAATAGTCCAGTAGAGGTAGGGATGTGAACCAGTTATCTAAAAACAAGAGATAGTTACAATGTGGAGTTATTGTTTGACATAAATGCAGCACTGTATTGGAATTTGCTTTCAAATCAGGGACATTTCCTTTAGGCACAGGTTCTTTTTTCCCTAACGAGTGAAATCATAAGTCATCCCTTCTTTATCTGCAAGGACAAAGAGTTTGTAACCCCATTTTTTTGGTTTGGAATTGATGTACTGCTTTAGCTGAGATTTATCTTCGAATGGGATAATTTGCTTGTCAATAGACAAACTTTGAATCGTGGGAATTTTCCTGAACTCATTTTGTAAATGATCGATCAGCAGTCTAACTTTGAAAATCTTATCGTGCATTAGCTCTGGATTTGTTCGCAGGAAGGAGTAATCAGCAAAATGTAAATTACTTTTTATTGAATTTAACTTTAACGTTAGAAAATGACATTATTGAACCAGTAGGAAAAGTAAAAAATTTGGGCGTCTGGTTAAATCAAAACATGTCTTTCACATCCTATGTGGAGAAAACATGCAACAAAATTAACGGTACATTAATGTTCCTTCACCGCGTGAAGAACATGCTTGACAAGAAAACTAGATTATTAGTTATCCAATCTTTAATGTTATCACACTTTGTTTTCTGTAACTTGGTTTGGGGAGATCTACCTAAAGGTCTTCAAAAAGAGCTACAGAAATGTATGAATTTTGCTGCTAAAGTAGTATGCAAAGGGAACTTCAGAAAAAACGATCATGCAACCCCTCTCATGAAAAAGCTTAACTGGACCCCGATAGAACAAAGACTACTCATTAACAAGGTCAAATATGTATTCTCTTCTCTATATCGCCCTCGAAGTTCTGTCAACGTTGTTCAATTCCATCCACTCACTACTAAGGGTGTGAAACCTAATCGACGACACGATGTTAACATCAGTTTCCGCTTGTCCGATACTGGACAGAGGGCTGTTTCAATTTCAGGTGCATTGCTTTGGAATAAACTCCCCACGCATATGAAGGAAAACCAATTAAGAATTTAAAAAAAAACATGACGCATGATTTTCGAATATCAAAGTAGCAAACAAATACAGAAAACTTAGTTCCTATGCATGATGAAACAAAATTAACTTAGTAACGAAACATACTACATATAAATATCTACCTTATGTTTGTGTCACACAACTTGAGTGTAAACTGAAGTAGAGTTAACAATATTGAAACGAAATAAACGTGAATGTCAAACTTGTGCTACAATTCCGTAGCTCTGGAGTCAAATCGACTAAATAAAATTTATCAAAAACCGGGGCGTTTTTTTACATTTTTACTTTTAAATTTCAAGCTTATTAATTGGTGCTTCTTTACCTGATAAATGTATCAATGTTCATATTGTTCAGTTTTCGTAAGGAAAAACAAAAGATAAAAACATTTTGATTGGAAACAAACAGCATTTTGCCTAAAAATAAATAGAATTGTATTTGAATTTGTGCTTGCTCCCCAGTTTATTCTTCTTCTAAGGCTTTTAGATATTTGTTATTTATCTTTTATGTTATTTTATTTTTCGAAGGTATAATCATAAAGTTCATTCGTCAATGTTAGTAATTATTTTGTTACAATAAGTGAATGTGAAACCTCAGAACTTTAGTCTACTACAGCTCTTCTTATTTATATCAACATCTAAATCTTGAAATTTGAGACATCTACTCTGTTTTATTTTATATTTTTTAGTCTTTCTCTGAAATGTAACGTCCGTTTTTATTCAACGCGATGATATTTACAGATAACTGTAATAATGATTAAATTAAATATCAGGTTGTATCGAAAGATCTGTTCGTTTTTTGAGTCCAATTTAAGGGCATCATTACATCAATCTAATTTATAAATGATGTACGTGTAGCAATCTAAATCATTAAAGTAATATGTCTTCTTTTAGATTTTTTAAAATTGTGATAATAAGTAACTATTGTTGGCCAAATGTATACTCCAAGTAAAAGTACCTTAGGCATATTTTACTGTATGAATTTCATATGGGTTATACAACAATTTCAGCAGGAAGTCCTTTCAAAGACGCTTATGGAAATGATGTAGTGAATAAAAAGACCTGTAGAAGATGGTTTTCATGTTTCAAAAAGAATGACTTCAGTCTAAAGGACGAACCAAGAACAAGGCGCTCCAAAGGACTCAATTCTGTGGAATTGCAGGCATTCATTGATGAAAACTCTAGCAGTACAACTAGAGAACTCGGCAAAGAGTTTAACACGTTGACTCCGAAGTGGTACGTATGTGTACCACTTAGGTTAGGTTCTGTAATTTTTTCAGATCCTTCTAGTGACTATGCGTACAAAGTGAAGATTTACACCAGTCAAGCAATCGGAGGCAACGTGTTAATGTGAGACATGTGACCATGTATCGCAAAATGATAAAACCTAACCTGCTTGCTCAGTTCTCTAGTTGTACTGGATGTAGCTAGCCGATAGATCCTACTTTAGTACCACTAGATACATCACAAAACCGCTAGATTTAGCGGGAAAACCGCAAAATTGGCAAAACTGCATATATGACACCAACATTTTTATAATTTATACATAACATGAGGAGGTTTTCACACAAACTATGTTATCATACCCATATAAAAAGCACACTCGACAATATATATATACATATATATATATATATATATATATATATATATATATATATATATATATATATATATATATATATATATATAGATATATATTTTCATACCGTTATATTACCTGTTTTAGGATTACCGAAGGTCTAAAGTTGATGCAAATGACAGCACATCGACAATACACTACCTACGCAAACCACGTTGTGACTCAGGGCTTCTGGCGTCATTGTGTGAAAATCTATAGCACAGATCAGCATACCGGTGTAAAACGTGTTCGTTACACGTTCCAGTGCAGAAGTTACGTCTATGTATCTTTACCTTTTATTAATGAGCATTTTTCTTGAGTGTGCCATATATGGCACGTGGAGCCGTTAAGGGCTACGAAAAGTATTCATATATGAAGAA
The DNA here is from genome assembly GCA_006783055.1 of Trinorchestia longiramus. Classification (NCBI taxonomy): domain Eukaryota; kingdom Metazoa; phylum Arthropoda; class Malacostraca; order Amphipoda; family Talitridae; genus Trinorchestia; species Trinorchestia longiramus. The sequence continues at coordinate 24,768 of VCRD01005467.1, forward strand.
TCTTTGGACGGAGATATTATTATTATGGAAACTATTTTCGTTCTAAATTACACACACGTCAGTGAAAAACTCAGTTGCCCCGTGTTTCATGTACATTCCTAGTGACAAGCTACAATAGAAATTCTCTTATTTATAAGTAGCAAACTACAGTATAAACTGTTTTTATTGTAAGCGACAAGCAACAATAGATATGGTGTTGCGTTTAGAACATGCAGGTGCACGAAACATCCTTGCATCGTATATGTTATCTACATTTATATCTGCATGTTTAAGTTCCTATTGATGCTGAAAACTTTTGGTTACTTTCTTTGAAGAAATTTGCTGTGCTGATCGTAGAAATTCAACAAACACAAATTTGCTTCATGTGTTTACTAAGTTTCATGGAGGTATAATAATGCAAGCTACAGTCCTACAATAAGAAGCTTCTGTTTTGGGTACTGTGCGTAATGTTTATGTAAGCCAGTCGTTTTGTTGTAGATTGTGCGGGATAACTGACGTCTTGAGGATGGACAAGTTCTGAGGCAATGAGTCTCGGCGTGAGAAAAAGTCTGTGTTCTACAGAATGTATCGCGTTGCATGGTGTGCCTTGTAACTGTTTTAAAAAAAATGTTCGTATGTGTGATACACGTTTACCATGCTGGAGCTGTCTGGGTCAGCGCGTAATAATTCACTTGTTATGGTTAATAAAACTATTGTGCAACATTTTAAATGATTGAAAATATTTGAAAGCTGTGATGCATATTTGGGCGTGACAAGGTGTTTGTTCATACTTTTTTTGGGTGGTACGACGCAACTTGTTCTGGAAGGATAGAAAGACGGTAAGATCCTGTACAGCACTCAACATATTCAACATACTGTCACTTCACGTAAACATGAGAGATGAGCTCTCCAACTCCACAACGTGTGTGCCTTTTTAGTGACAAAGCTGTGTTCAGAAAAACAGCTCAACACAGCAGTTTTCAGTTGCGGGGCTGCGCAGTTCAGCACGAGTGACTTGTGCTCCCATGTTGCGTCGCTCGGCCTAGTGGTCTTCACTTGCGAAAAAATAAAAACGCTTTTTTCGCGAACTTGAGGGAAAACACAGAGGTATCTCAGACCCATAGCTAACATAGAAAACTAACTTCCCAGTTGACTGGCGGGAACATAGCTTGCATGAGGACATACCTTTAAATTCTCAACCTTGGCACTCTAATTAGACGAAAATGTCTTCTTATAATCGTGCTACGTCCCCTGAGTTTCAACAACCCTGAATAATGTTGGTTTAAAGAAAAAAATTCATTGTGTAATTTCCCGTTCTATTTGTGTTTCTACGAACTTGCGGTTTTCAACTATCGTAGTACAGAACACAATTGTGACACTAGATTATCGGAAACAATTTTCCAGTAGAACATTTTCAGTACTGGAAGCTGCATGCAGTTATAGGAGTTGCAAGTGTGGCCTGTCGGCTAGTATCTGTCAATAAAAGTTACTCTCCCACAGTTATGTCAAAATTACTACTTTCATCCCTAACATCGCACCTCACCAAAGCTTTGGAACGTGAACGATTGATGCTGAGGTGTGCCTAAATATGTTCTATGTATATTGGACCGAAGGACATCTATTGAATATTTGGCGATTGTTCGTGCTGACGTATGCTAAAACCCTGTGCTTTCTTTCTAAGAAATGAAATGAAAATTTTCCGGTTGAGAAATCAGTCACGACACTCACTATGTGGTGTCAGTTCCTTTCCGTACATTTCATCCGACACTAAAAGATAACGCACATTCACAACATATTCATTTAAAAATTGCTTATGTTGGAAATCTTCCATAAAGTACCAAACAGAGTTAGCACAGGTCCACGAATTAACATAGTTCGAGAAATTGCGCTAACTCTTTCGAGCACGTTCATATAATTACGAAGGTTCTCAACTGAGTTTCGTCTGTGTTGAGTCGTCAAGATGATCGTGTCTACACACCTCCCTTCCCTGCCTGAACACAGCCCCCGTCAGGGCAGTTCGTTACAATCAGTTCCTTGTGAGGGTACAAGGGAAGCCTCACACAACAATCGAGAGCAATACTGTTTGAAGTTCGTGTTTGTACTAGCTGTACTTGAAGGCGTTTGCTTGAGAGCGTTTAAAGAAACAGTGCTTAGCAGCAGCGGGCTTGACTGACGTTCAATTATTCAAGGGTTTTTTAAAAGTACTACCCAGAGCACAGCACGTTATGTAGAGTACTGCTCAGGACACAGCACATTAGATAAAGTACTGTCGAGAATTCTAAGTCCACTTACAAACATCAAATCAAAACTTTCTGGCGAGCAAATACCAAACGCTCTTAATTTAAGTGTTTAACTCAAGAGCACTTTGAAGCTAAGAGCGCGAGTCTACACACATAAATGAAAACTTTATTTACTTATTGATACAAATACGCATATCCTACCGTAAGATCCTGCGCAAAATTACACTTCTGACTGCGCACGGACTGTTGGCGCCATACTGAGCATGCGTCTTTTTCTTCGCGGTGGTTTATTATGAAGAAAAATAGAATATGTTTTTCTCATCATCCAATTGCATGAGCAATCATAAAGCAGTCAGTTTCCTAAGATGGCTTAGATGAAGGCTCATATTTTATTACAAGGTTGTAGTAATTATACGCCATTCCTGAAACTCCAATAAAAAATTGAAGTCATGTAAGTCACGCAAAAGCATGTTAACATTAAAGTTTCACTACATTCTGGGACGTTGAGCAAAAACCCCAAGATTCAATAAGAATTATACCCTTTGCATTTTTATCCAGCAATTAGTTAAATTTTAAATTAATGATCTTCATCATAGTTGAGAACCTCAGCATTATTGAGGATGACTTTGGTGAGACATACCATGGTATATTAACATGCTTCTTTCAGGATACAAAAATAATCTGAGCGGCATGAGAATCGGAAACTTTTTGGCACTAACGAGAAGCACACCGCACAATGAGCTTCAAAACTTTTACCCGTTTGATAACTTTTCTTCGTGCACGTATTAACGCACCATACGTACTTTTAACTATTCGTATTTCGGTAAGTTGTGCATTTTTACGTGCTTGCGTTGTACTGATCTGCACGTGATATCAAGATTTGCAGTACTTTTTGTGATTTTTTATTGCTTCTCTTCGTATTCTCCTCCTCTTCCATCTTTTCATCTTCGTCAAGGTGAAAGAATTTGTGGAACACTGGTGGAGTCAAAGTGACTTCACTCTTTTAAAAATTAAATAAGTAAAACCTAATAGACCTCCAAAAATGTGTTACATATTAAGTGAAAGAAATTTGGAAGTTTTATGAAGTATCTATGATGTATACTGATGCAAATGATGTTTTGTACTCAGAAACAGCAAACATTGTCATCAAGTAACCCAAAGTGACAATCTGGCACCAAACAGCGAGCAAGAATATTGCAAAGTTATTTCAAACATAGTGATTATTTTTCATTAATTTTCAAAAGACTGAAGTGACTTTTGTTCGACCCTCTACCTCTGTAGTTTGCACGATTATCATTTTCCATCTTAATAAATAACAGCGCTATGTGCCGTAGATGCCTCAACATGAATATGTTAAAATCCCAACTGTACTGTCCGCACGTCAAGTTTATGGTTCACTAGAACATAGTTCTATTCGATTTACGGTCTTGAACAGTTTATATTAATAAGAAAACAATCTCAAAGTGGCCTTTAGGGCAGAGGCTTCTGAAATATTTATGCCTTAATCATCTCAATTAAATTGGCTTTAGTTTGGTCACCAGCAGCCTTAATTTCTTAACCTCTGTAACCTTAGCCTTACTCATTTTAGTTACGCCAGCGTGAAAACTTTAATCCTCGAGTGTGAGTATCTTCCGGCCTTAGTCATCTTTGTACCGTAATTCCTGGTTTCTTGGTCACCTAAACATTCAGGATACTGTGCCAGAATAAGATCTTGAGTCACCTCAACAAGTGAGGGACTTATCACAAGATGCCGTAAAAATTCCCGCCGGAACTCGGGGTAGGAAGTTCATGTTTGCCAACGCTCACCTGTGCTTGGTAGATTAGCTCTCATGGAGGATATCATACGAACGTGTGACATGTTAAAAATTTAGGCCTGCTGCAGCATTGATCAGGATTTCCGTCACATATTACTAGCATGATATTTTGATTACGGTGGTGCGAGTACGGAAACATTGACTCAGAAAATGACTCGCATGATCTGGTTCAATCTCTGGGACAGCTGAACAATAACTTTTATATCAAAATTCTATGTAATTTTGAAAGGTAGAGAATCCTTTTTCGAAGAGCTTGTCCAAATCTTGAAAACATTATTGTACGATTTTGTTACACATACACATACACTTCTATATCATTCTGTATATTCAATATTTGTGATCATTTTTTTCAAGTTTCACTAGCTCAAGAGACACAAGTGTATCCAGTAAATTATGAAATGCTCATATTTTTTTAGTCAGTTTTGATATTAGAAGAAACCCGAAAGATATAATCAATTGCCTTCTAATTCTTCACTTTTATTTTTTTAGAAAGAATTCTAGAAAATATTATGCAAAGTTCACTTCACAGATTAAGTTATTACCTAAAATCCATTGGTATGAGAAATGCTTCAGGTTACATTTTGGTGGAATGAATCATGAGCGCAAATCTGCATGTATAATAAATGTTATCATTATGATTATTATGATCGCCGTCAGTGAGCGCTGATAAGAACCCTGCTAGCTCCATCGACGCTAAAACTTCCTTTTTACGTAGTTATAATTCCCCGCTATGATTTCCGGTGTTTGCTAGGCGTCAATAGGCTCGTGTCACCGCCAGTGCTGCCACATTTGGCGGATTTCCCCTAGTTGGCAAACCAGTTAGCTTTCTCGATAACTTTATCGGGGATTCTTACTAGGAATATCACCGATGACTGGAGTACTTGTCAAAATATTGATGTTACTCATGTTGTAACAGCTCGATTAAAGAAATATATTGAATAGGAAGTCGAAAATATATGTATCGAAAAACACACATTTGTAATCAAAATTAAGTGTTTGCATACAGCTGTCATTCAAAATTGCTGAGCTTCCATGCTGACAGAACTATGCAAAGGAAGAGATATATGAACAGAATTGTTGGTTATGAAACTTACACCCTCAATTACAAATGCTAACATATGGTTATATATACACCACTTATAAATAAAATTTTTAGTTATTTAAATTCTAGAATATCCTCTGCTATCATCTTCAAAAATTCAAGTTGCAGTTTAATAGAGAAGCGGATACGTGGAGAACTAGTATTAACACACTAATGAGGTATTTTCACTACGAAAGGATGTTTACCAGTGAAATCACAACCAATCACGGTTTTTTGTTGAGCGCGTATCAGCGGGTAGCACAATCAAGAAATTCACAAAAATGAATAAAATACAATTCCTGTAGCTCATATACATATAGTACCATGACGTTCTTTTACTACTTAGCTCACCATATTTGGAGTTCAGGCTCATTTGACTTTGCTATCTTAGAGGCAGTTTTTATTGTTGCTTCCAAGTGGTAGTTGGTATACTAGTAACTAGGCTCTTAGGCCTATGCAAATCTCTGAGTGAATGTGTATATTGTTTTAAGACTAATTTTCTTCAGTTACCTGTAGGTTGATAATATGAATTACCTCTGGTATTACAAGATGAAGATCTTGTGGTGAATTTCGAATACCACAACAATGTTTTTAGAATAACAGCGTTTCAGGTGTTTTTTATACCTAAAACAAATTTTAAATTATGAGTGAAAAATTAGCATATAGTAAAGCAAAAATAAAGAACTGCAGGAAGAGTAATGAGTTTAACATATAAATAAGTAATTCGTACAGTTTTGAGAATTATACATTTGTGTACAGGTACAAAACACACGTGATTAGTCCGTATGTGTCACTTATTTGGTTTCTACGAATTGTTTTATGTACTGCAACTTCTTTTTCGTACAAAGGTTCGGTCAAAGGCATTTATCATAACCCTCGTTATGATAATTTCTCCAAAATGTCTGAAACCAAACTGACTCAGATGACCATTTACAGCACACAAAGTTTGCAAATTTTTCCCCGAGTGACAGCCAGCAAATGTTTTTATCAACCACCCACGACTCAAACCGTTCCATTGGGTGAACTGACAAAAAAAACTGTTCACCTCATAAATAATCTGATGATGAAACCGTATGATAATTTATCTTCATTTTATTACATACGAAACTGTTCCCGTTGAAATTCCACGATTTAGATTTGATTAATTTGAAATTATTATGACAATAAATGTATTAAAGATTTGCGTTTTAAATGAATATTTTTCATCAATATATACAGAACTTCCATTCCGTACCTTATCTAACGATAGCATAGCCCAGATAGTACCCATAAAAATTCCCTGATTTAAAAGTGACAAAATTAATAATCTATGAAATAAATACATTTGCCCGTTTTACCCGTGGTACCATCAAAATCTGAATATTTTTCATGAATATATACAAAACTTCCATTCTGCACCGTATTTACCGATAACATGGCCGTGTAAGAAAAGAAAACTAATAACGAAAAAAATTGAGTTTTTTTTAGTGATTGGGAGCCTTTGGTACATATTTACAATACAATGCTTATACTACATGCATACCTTTCTGATTTCAGTTCAATAATTTTTCTTCAGTAATAGATAGGAAGTAATGAGACGGACACACACTGATACAGAGACAGAGAGAGAGAGAGAGAGAGAGAGAGAGAGAGAGAGAGAGAGAGAGAGAGAGAGAGAGAGAGAGAGAGAGAGAGAGAGAGATGGAAATACATACGTTGGCTATTATATATGTAGAATGTTGATGACCTCGTAACTCGTACATGGTGTGGTTTGAGAGGTAACTTTTCTCCCTATTAATTTACTGCTCAGTAGCAGACAACAGCACAGATCTATACGGCCTCGTTTGCTGAAGAATATAAGATGAACAAAATATTAACGCAGTAGGAAACGTCTTTAATGACGAAAGCATTAGAATATTTGTGTTTGCGGTTGACTTTGAGCTTGACTTTTGTTGCATCTCTGAAGTTGGGATCTTTCTGTTCCGAAACGCTCACTATTGAGGACGCTCTTAATATTCTTTTTCATCTCATGAGTGAGATTTCCAAGAAATTGGTTACTCTGCTCAACATGAATGGAACAAATACTTTTGTGCGATAGTAAGACACACTATCTCCCGACATCTGCACGAATAATTAACCTGTCAGAATACTTCATTTACAAACAGATTTACTGTGTTTCTTCGTGAAGCAAGATAGAATATACAACATAATTTTTCAGGCACTCCAGTATAATTTACACTATACTCCAAAATGCAGTAATTCATTTGGAGATCATGGGTGGATTTAAGTCTTAAATCCACCCACCTCTTAAATTTTAAGAGGTGCGTGGATTTACTTTTTCAGAAAAAATTCATACACGGGCGTTCTCCTTAAATTGTCCAACAATGTCAAAAACTTCTTCCATTTGGTAAAAATTACATGTCGTGATTGAGCCCCTCACTGAACATAATAAACATGCGTGATGCCTACAATGGAGTGCACTGGACACGGAAAAAAAGAATACATGTGTTGTGATCACTCTCATAATCACTCTTCAGTCCCAACCCTCAGACATCTCCTATCTCCGAGCAGACATTGAATATATTTATCTCACTCGGAGTGAGCGCCTGAGGGAGTAAGGGACCGTCGAGGAACCCAATTGGAGAAAAGGCAATTAAAGGCAGGATGAGTTTAATACTTTGTACATGGGCATTTGAATATTATATTAGTTGTTGCTTCTCATTTCTTCGTTGCGCACGTCTCGTGGTCGAATACTGGCGTACGGACATCTTGCTGGCAGGGCGCCGGGACGTATGGAGTTGAAGCGCGGGGCGAGTTGTAGCGCGTGCACTTCTTGTTAGTGCGTTGGTTGTTTGAGCCTCATCCTGTCCTCAGACAGGATGGCTGGTTTCTGCTTTCTTTTCTTTGCTGTTGGCTGTGAGTTGAGCTGTTCAGATGATGAGAGATGTTGACTTTGGAAGTGCTTGGTAGAGAGTCCGTGACGCAGAGCTTTGCAGCCTGGTTATATAGGGAGGTTAGCTGGGCTCTGCTGCCTGAGCGTGACTGCTCATTGGTTAATGTCGTGCTGCTGGTCGTAATGGGATCCAGCCTCGACGCTGGATTCACTTCTTCTGTCATGTTTGCTCATTGGTCGATGAACATAGCCTCGTCGCGGTACTCGTTTGCAATGGAGCCATGCGATTCACTGCACATGTCAAGTGAAGGTCGAGGTATCATACAATGCACGATGCTTCGAACGTACTCAATTATTTGAGAAGTTTGAAAGCGTTAAACGAACTGCTTCTGTGATGCAGCAGAGGTATGCCACCAAAATGTCCTGAGTCCTGAGGGGTGTATATTTTGTTTAGAAAGTATCTGAATAATGTAAAAGAAATATATTTCAAAGATAATGTTCTATATGCATAGACTAGACAATCATAAAGGAAGGTTGTAGGGGGGAGGGGAAAACCCGGGATAGAAAAATAAAATAAGGGTGTTAATATATACGCCAAAGAAGACAGAAAATTAAAATAAACAAAAATAAAATATATCAACTTTATTCCGATTACTGTAGTTTATAACATAACCAATGCTCGCAAGAATGATACAATTATCTTCCCTCATCAGTTTTTCTCGTCGATGTTAGAGGATATCAAAGGCTAGTGTTATTTTCCTTTCAATATTAGAGGATTCGATATCTTTATCTCTCGAGTTTCATGCTAGAAGTGCGGACGGACATCAAGTATCCGGTTGGTCCGCTGCGTGGAATGAATGGAACGCAAGAATGAACAGTCGAACAGTGGCAGTTTAGCTCCGGCTGAGTGGGGTTGTGCGCAGCTGTGTGGTGAAGTGGCATCACTGACTGCGTATGAGATTTCTTATAAATGAAAACCTGTATATGATCAATAACTTTTAATGTTTGTAGGTTATTCTTTAGATGCGATGGCGTCCAATTAAAATACTGAAGTCTGTCGTGTATGTGTGTGCAAATGACTACTTTTGAAGGGTAAGAAGCTATTAAAAAAAGCTACTAAAGAAGCTATTAAAAAAAAAGTTACAAATGCGTATTAAATTCATACGGAGAGCGCAATGCAGTACGCTAGCTCAGAGATGTCCTGTTCACTTGTTTAGCTTATATTTCTTGTCAAGGAACATATGGTTGTTTTTGAAGACACGTGACTGCAGGTACATGATTTTACTATGGAAATATTTATCAAAATATTAATACCATGTTTATATAATATTTCATCTTGGGATTACGAAAGTGAATATTAAAACAATTTTCAGTGTGGAGTGCTGGAGGGCAGCGGAATAGAGGTATTCATTTCATACCTGCGAATATCTGTATTCAGTATCCATAAGCTGGTGTTGCTTTAGTGATGTTGATTTACAAATGTTATGATTTTTGCTAGTTGGTGATATTTTATTCGTTGGTTAAGTTTTCTCTTAGTTGGTAAGGTTTCCATTATGTGGTAAGGTTTCCGTTAGGTGGTAAGGTTTCCGTTAGGTGGTAGGGTTTCCGTTAGGTGGTAGGGTTTCCGTTAGGTGGTAGGGTTTCCATTATGTGGTAGGGTTTCCATTATGTGGTAGGGTTTCCATTAGGTGGTAGGGTTTCCATTAGGTGGTAGGGTTTCCATTAGGTGGTAGGGTTTCCATTAGGTGG
>VCRD01005468.1:0-18630 GCA_006783055.1 Trinorchestia longiramus
CAGCACACACATAGAAGCACCTGCAGCACACACAGAAGCACCTGCAGCACACACACACACACACGCACCTGCAGGACAGCGTCAGGAGTGGATATCATGCCTCCCCATCTGGTGACCCTGGCGCGGGCGAGGGACGCAGACCACCTCACTACTTCGTCCTGCTCCATCTGATCAGCTATGGCTCTCATTGCAGGGTTACTGATGCGCATCGCCCGCATGAAATCCTGACCGAGTGCGAACACCTTACAACAACTTCTCGAGTAGACGACATTGTAAAGTAATCAGCATGTGGTGCAAAATATGTTTGAATGTTTCCCCCTTTAGTGGTTGCAGAATAGCGTGTTAAACAAGTACTTGATGGCAAGAGCCTTGACCTCATTTGAACCGATGACAGGAATATTGAGCGTAGTCAGTTACTTTTTGCTGAAAATGCAGCCTCTAATGACTGCACAGATTTAAGACTGAATATGAAAGCGTGAGCTATACGAGGATACGAGCTATTAACACTCGTGTATTCGTATGTTTACAGAATCTCTAACAGCAATCAGATAAATTCTTGATCCTATAATGATGAAAAATTTTCATGCACACGTACAAACGAAGGGAAGTAAAGCAGAGGTAACTTTCCAATCGGCTCTTCAATAGTTAATCCTCACGTTGCTTGAAGGAAGACATGAATGCCGCCACACAAAATAAAACTTCCATAGTAGACTGTGACAGACTCCTTACACTAACAGCTTCCCTTGCTATTTTTCTCTATCATCAATTTTGGCCGTGTCGAAGCGTTCACACTTTATTCAATAAATGTTAATCCGCTCATGATTCTTCCATACAAAGAAAATTTCAACACAAAAGAAAAATCATTTTAAATAAAATAGAAGCAAAACCAACAACAAAAATGGAGTCGGGAAACGCCCAAAATGCCCCTATATTTTATATACATCAAAGGAACCAGTAATACTACAGCTCTGGTTGTCAAGAACGAAATATTTCTGGTTGCAAAGAGCCCAATATTCATCCCATTAATTAGTTATTATCCACAATTGAATAATGCTATAAGACAAGACATCAAAATTCAGTAACGTAACAACAGCAGCATATGTCAGCATACACAGATTACTATTAACATTATTATATTCCTGGTTTAACCGTCGCAGCCACAATAAAACCACGATCTACACGGAAAGAAAGAGTTACCTTGCATAAACAGCATCACTGAAGCAAAGGGAAATATACCAGACCAATCAAATGAAATGAGTTACCTTGAGTAACTGAATTTCCCTCTTCTGCTCGGTGAGAGAGAACTTATTCTCAGCAAGGTCTTGCTGCAGCTCTGCAATCTTGCCACTCTGGTTCTGGATGAGCACCCGTAGCTCTCGCACACAGTTGTGTTCCTGAGGAGGCCAAAGTTATGGATCCCAAACTCTTTTGAACGCTAATAAATGTGCTCATATTTAGAGAAATAAATTTAGGAGTTTGATTCAACACCTACTTTGCAAAAAATATGACATATTTAAGAAAATAAAACTTATAAAACACTATACCACACAACTTCACATTCTTTTTTATTCGGCTGTGATAAAGATAAGACATCCATTTTACAGAAAACAGTGACTAAACGAATATACACGCAACCATGCCTTGCCTGTGCCAGGGTTGCAGCATAGAATAGAATAGAATGAGGCTATAGGAACGAACCTTCTGGCCCATTTTTGAGTCGGATAATCACTTCGATAATCATTCGGTTACCCAAGTCCCATGCCGTAATTCTAGCCGCGACCACCATGGCGGCAGCGGGATTCGAACCCGGGTCTTCCCGCTCGCAAGCGGATTTGCTCACCAGTCGACCAAGCTGGCGATTGCCAGCAGTAACTTTATAATATCCAACAGATTACCAAAGACTGAGTAGGTATGTACCTGCCCCCAGGTATATCAGGTACCCCCTGCCTCATCTCGTGAGTCAAAATGAAGAGCTATGAAAGAAATGAGGTCCACCTCCAAAATCGGAACTGAGTCCCCCAACATGCACTGCTGAACCTGCAGTGGACTGCAAAGAACGTTCTTGAAAACTGGGAAGCTTCAACAATTAACCAATAAAAAATGCTTCCCAGTTACGAAATATCTATCACATGCTAAATGAGCAAGTTAGGGATTACCCTCTCACACTTCCCAACCAACAAGTTTGGGAACACCACCATTCACACTCCAATCAACAAAACACTAAACAAGTATAGTTTCCAATATCAACCCAAAAAGAGTTCTCAGCACCACTAAATTAGCCACTACCTTGGTCAGACATGAAGCTCTACCACTTCCATTATAATAAAACCTGTTCTAACAATAACTTTATATACGACAAAAACTGTTCAATTAACAAATTAAAATTCCTTCTTTTATGCAAGAAAACGTTATTTTCAGGTTGAAAAAATATGAAAATACAAAAGTTTGATGGCACACCTTGAGCTCATCTTTGGGGACGACAAGACCACAGCCAGCTTCACAAGGGATGGGTCGTTTGGGATTGTGTTCACACTCCTCTAAGTGAGGCCCTAGCATTTCCAGCTTGACCACAGCACTGCAGCCATGCTCTCTGTTGCTGCACGAGATCTGGAGTCTGCAAACATTAAAACAATAATAAGAATTTTTAGCTCTTCCACTGACACTTTAGAGACCAAAGACAAAAGGGCTACTTCTCAAATGAAGGCACAATACCTAACATATTTATTGAAATAAATGTGATATGCAGACTCACACTATGTATAGAAGAGATCTACCATTACATTCATTAATTTGGGAATGACCCAAAAAATTAATAGAGACAGGAACAGTGTTCAATAAACGGAAAAGCAGCCAACCATGAATATTTGAGTTGGACAAACTTTTGATCATTTTCCCATAAAGTCCATCTATATGGCTGCCAGTATGGATAACATTACAGGGTTCTACCAGATTATGGTATGTAATTATATTGTTTATCAAACAAAGATATGGGGACAATACTGACTTAAAGCAAACAATTAGAAATCAAATGACATCTTGATGAGCTCTGAGTAATTCATAGTGCTCAGATAGGGATATATTAAATAAGGTACAAAATCTTCAAAGATTATTCTCATTTTGAAATAATTTTCACATATGCATCTCTTCATCTGCATTTGTAACAAATTTAACTTGTCAAGAGACTTCAAGATATATTGAAATTTTTCCTTCACATACACTAAAAAAATTGCATAAATATTCACCATAGCCTTGGACATTTTGCCAAAAGATGTTTTATATCTAGCCTTGCAGTGAGCCCTACGTACACCTGGTCCCAAGAGGATCAATATCCAGAGCACAAACACTAACTTGGCTAGCAGGGTACGAAGGATGCGAGGCACAGGCTTCAGCTGAGAAGTGGTGATGGGTTGGCGATCAACAGGACATGTCTGCTGTCGGCCCAGCCACTCGTTGATGCAGCCACTGCAGAATGCATGCTCACAAGCTGGAGCCTGAAATAACAAAGTACAGTGAATGTAATGCTACACCTGAACTTTGACATATAAAAGTAGATTATTTTAAGCTATTCATAGCTTCACTATTAGAGACCAAAACAACCTGAATTCCTGACCCTGATGTATTTTGAGCTTTAATCTAAAATTCTTATCTGAAGTCAAAATAGTGACTTAATTCACTGAATTTCAAGTGCAGATCTCCAGAAAATAATTACTAAGAAGTCAGTATTCAAAGAACAGAAGTCATTATGAGCCTCAATGTCTCCTAGTTTATAGACAAAATTCCTTCAGGAGCAGCATTACAGGAAACTTCACTGCTATAGTCATAAGATCAACATTTTTACCCATTGTTAGAAAATAATGAAAAGAATTCCAATAACAGTGTAAGTGGTAGCTATTTGATGAGATTGAAACAGAAACATATCATGGCAAGCCAAAGAACAAACAATTTAAGAGTCAAGTAGCAACAAAACTGAAATTTTTAAGATTTGTTTCAAAATTCTAAAGGCAATAAATGAGACAAAAAATTTATCCTGAATTCAGAAGTGCAGGACTGTCCTGTCCTACAATTCTTTTAAGATACTTTATTACACTAGGTTTTTCTGTTGCCTCACTACACTAGGTATCTCGACCAAAGCCCGAATTTGAAATTTTTCTTTGTAACAAGTTCCAGATAAAACTTAGCATGTCTTACCAAGCCATGGGATGCACTCTGACTTGAGATATGAAGATAAATATGCAATCATTAACCCATTTGTGCACATTGTCCTCATTTGAGGACAGGGCATATATGCCAAATTAGTTTAATACCAAAGTTATTTCTCCACCGAACGATACATTGCATAAATTACCCCTTATATCTACACCTTTTTTATGCCTAACTTTAGAATAAAACATTTAGAATATTGGGCTAAAGCAAATGATTTCTAATGGACTGAACCTACTATACATGGTATGATAGGAGCTACTGGGTTAATTTCCACACACTAAATAAGAGAAAAGACAAAAATGTTTCCAAACTTTAAGCATACAGTTAGACAAGTTATGCCCAGTGGTTTGGTAGTACTGAAACAGATTAAATTTAGATGAGAAAATTAGAATAAAACTCAATATAAGGTAGAAAAATACCACCAAAAAATTTTTTGGGAGTTTAATCTTAGCCCACTCACTAATTTATATGTTGAATAAACCATACATATCTATTTCAAATCAAGATAATTATTTGGCATATTTTAGCAATAATTCTTTGTTTTTCAATACAGTGTCTTCAGGGGCATTTCCAAACAAACACAGAAAATCTGAAGGAATCACTAATTGCTTTATATTTTTAGGTTGTAAATTGTATGATATATTTCTGATATTCATCACTATGTCTCATGTTCATTATGCACATTATTTTAGCCATAGATTGCACCTCACATATGTTCTTTACCACAAAGAGTGATGTTCTATAAAGTTCTAAATAAATTTTAAAAAATGAATAAGAACTCCAAGTAAGTCAATGCTACTATTAAATAGACTAACAGTACATCAAATTACATCAGAAATATGCCATTCTACATTCACAGTGTCTGAAAATTAATAAACAATATACTAAAATAAATAAATAGTACACCTAAATGAAAAACACTTTAAAAGAACAAAGTTGAAGCTCTGAAATAGATCACTTATGCACTCAACTAGATTATGATACCATAAATATTAAATCAATTGTAGTACAAGTGAATGAATCACTAATATCAGTAAATATCTACTGGGCTAAAATTTAGAAATAAAATTTGGATAATACCAATTTGCTGCTGAAGTAATTCCACAATTCAAAGCCAGTCTACAGACATGGTAATAGCATCCTCTATACAGTTTGCTACTTAATTCAATGATTTAGCTCTTGAATGTTCAAACATTCCCACTTATGGCAAGCAATATTACCACCAAAAAAGGTTTATATTAATGCATGTGTAACATAAAGATCTACCAACTAAAGATAAAGGATGATTTTGGAGCCCAAAATTATTACAAAAGCTATTAGAATCTTAAACTATTGTTAGCAGTGATGGTACAAAAAAATTGTTAGGAATCTCACATTGAGTTGCATTTACATGACTGCTTGATTGTAAATATTTCAAATCCTAGCATTGAAAGTAAAAAACTTATTAAGCTCACTATTTCTTTCATTGCAACAGTGTCTAAACACTTATAAAAAATTACCTGTGATAATTAATGAGTTTATGTTATGTACCTATGAAAAGAAGTAGGTTGCAGGTGCCTTAGAGGCACTAAACTATAATGAATAAGAGTAAAGCAAACTGATAAAATTACCAGATGAATGATTTACCTGAAGAGGGTCTTCCAGCACGTCAGAACACACAGGACAGAGCAACTCCTCATCCACCTCTCCTTCAAAGCGAGCTGGGTCAAGTCCCATCCTAACCTGTCAAGCTAATCCTTTCAAGCGACCTATGCCAAAAACGTTACTCAGACAGAACGTTGATTTTTTACTAAATACACATTCGTAAGTTGCAAAATATATGCTTGAATTAGCTTGTACTCATGATTAATTCATTACAAATTCATAACTTCATAAGTGCATTCTCTACTTTTGTAGATTGCAACGGACCAGACAGCAATTGCTTCCTCCAACTTATTCGCACATGAGGAAGGGAGTGCGGATTTACTGTAACAAAACTTTTTCTATGTCGTGTTTCTTTGGGGCTTCGAAAACTTTTCCATGTATCCATAGATTAGAAGTTACGTCGAGTTTTTCCTTTGTTTACAATCTCTATAACCTGTAAAAGAGAGAGAATTCCAAATATTAACCAGAGGATAGGGAGAGTTACTTCTATTCAAGATTCTATGAATACATCACAATGATCCATGTTTCATGATCACAAATTCTGCTCTCCTGGTTATTTGTATACTACATTCAAAGTCTACGATTAGTTGCTAAGGCATACCCGACTCAGTGCTGCACATGATTTGCTGCAACTGTACTGAAAGTTCAGCCTGTGTGGCACAGCCTCATAGAGCTAATAGGCAAAAGAAATATCATACCTGACCCAAAGTGTCACTACAAAATCAACTCTTGAGGGCACAACTCTGAAGGAGCAATATTAGGAATTGACAGAGACAAATGAGACATCCCCTTCTACTAGTCGCAGTTCTTTACAGTAACCTATGTCAGAGCTGTCCAATTGTTTCCCCGTCTCTGTTGTTCAAAAACTATTTTATTGTTGAAGAGCCTTGTTGAAGTACCACCGGAGGTTACTCAAATTTCATTTTTTCTTCCATACTATTTCTTTCTAAATACTATCGATGGATGAACATCATTCCAATCCTGGTATTTTTCAAGTTTAATTTCTTAATGAAGGTTGAGACCTTAAGGTAAGCTATGAATAACCGCATGCTCTGCTATGCTCTGATAAAAAAGTAAACTCGTACAGCAAATACAGATAAGCTTCAAGTATTTACCCAAATCTTGGGATTGAAGCATAGCGACCTTTTTAAGAAAACCCTTTTCTAGTATAAAGAGGAAAATTATAGAAAGCTTAGAAAAAACACTCATGAAATAATTAAAATATTAGTGCCCCGTGTGAATCCAAAATATCCCGAATAATTTCGTTTCCAAATTGTGGTGTCAAGATAAAAACTAATTGTGCGTTTTCGATGCAGTTGACTCATGAATTATGTTACATTGAATTGATAAATACTTATTATTAAAGTTCTTAGGTGATAGAAATACAATTGTAAATTTCATCCCAATTGCACAGAAGCAAAGCTAAAAACAGGTAACATAAAAACATAGTACTAAATCATTTGAAGCAGCTACCGTGGTCGAGTGGTCTGCGGCCCGTGTTCTGTATCGGGTCTCTGCTTCATGTAGCAAGACTGTGGGTTCGAACCCGGCCAAGGACACGAGTTGTTTCTCGTACGCCGCGCCGTGCACTCAACTCGCTAAGCACTGAACTCCCCGCCCATGAAGACGCCCATCAACCTCCCGGGATCGTCGCATGGAGCTCACCATCACCCTTACTCTTAGAATGTTAACCTTAAGAATTTGAAAAACCAATGTACTAATGTCTATGTACTGTGTACTCGATTGGAAATAAAGACTGTTTGTTTGTTTGTTTTTTGTTCTTGATTCATAACGAGCATTAACTAACGTTAACTCATGAACCTCATATTTACGTGGAAATAAAAAGTAGTGTGCCAGGATGATGACAAGAGCCAGTGAGTCACAATGAAATTTCAGATGTCTTAAAATCTCAGATTCTTTGCAAGCCAATAAAATTATATGACAACAAAAATCAAGATTGCCGAAAAAAGATCTTCTGTGAAGGCAAGTTGCGTGTACGTGTGCGGGTCGTGCACGTGTGCCCCTAGTACATGTGTGCACTTGGTGCACGTGTGTACTTAGTACATGTGTACACCCTGTACACGTGCAAGCTCATTATATATCACACGATTTCGCATTGTTCTGTATGCCATTTCTTCTGCTTCTGTTCCGCAAAAATGAAAGAAAAGAAATACCCTTTATGACAATCAAGTACACATTACATATACTGTACTGTACATTGATTTTTCAATTCTCAATACTAGCACCTACTTATAAATGATGATGCTCCGAATGACTGTTCCCGTCCCTCTTGTCTTATGACTTGAGGTAAAGGTTCTTAAGGATGAGCTGGAAATTTGAAGAAATAGTCCGTTTAATGATTCAATCAAGGCAGTCTTCCAGGACTCTTGCGTTAACCACTCCACAGTGGCAGCACAGCATGACTTCTACACAGCTTCCACTCAGCGTCCATAAGCCGATTCCTATTTATGGGTCGGTTAGTTAGTTTTTGTTTTGGCCGGCTCATTCATATAGACCGTTTTTTTACTTACTACTCTTATTGGTCTGCTCTTACATCTCTCAAAAGCAGGGTCTCATCTACTACTCTCATAAGTCTCCTCAAGAGCAGCCGACTGCTGTTCAATAGGATGCAATTTCCCTTCAGCCTCGTGAACAACTTTCTATCCAAGGGCAGAAGAAAGGCAGTCGATGTATTTATCGAATGTTAAAAAGGTAGTGGTTAATAGTTGTGAAAATCCTATTAAAGAATGAGACTAGCTAATAACTGCAGAACCGTCAACCAAAATTGAATGCTCGTGTCCTTGAAATGGCGGGATAAAAAATGTAATGCATGGCTAACCAAAGGAAAATTTATTGTTGTAATCGGAATAATGATCTTAAAAACAATCTTCATTATAATCCGTGTATGATGAAACTTATTTTATAATAATGGGAGGCTAGTAAATAATTGTTTCCACGAGATTTCGTATTAAGAGAAATTAAAGTGTTTAGTCAATATAAGCAGAAAATACGATATTTGGTACTAATAATCTCAAGCGAACAGTTAATTTGAAAAAATCTTATGGTTATAAAATACAGGATCACGATGTTCAAAGCTGACGTGTGATCTGTGTACAGTGTCGTGTAGGAAGTATTTTCCAGTCCTCTTGCCTCAGCCTACTGTACATCCGTGCCTCCACGCCCGTGCTGAAAATATTTCACTATCGTTGAAGCTCAGCAATCAAGCACTCTGAACTATGCATCCTAGATGCCTCCTGCGTTTCCCAATGTGTAATGATATTCAAACTTTGACGCAAAGCTAAAATGAAACAGAAATTAATTACATGAATTTATGATTTTTTGCATAATTCCGAAAATCAAATTAAGGCAAAGAATTGAGAGACTTTTCTCCTCTAAATAAATGAATTTTGGTGACAAATATTCAAATCATCATTAGCCTTCAAGTCGCTAGTGTAGTTTGTTCTCGTCATAGCTTTTCAGCAGTACCTAGTTTGCACAGCTTGAACCTACCACAAGTTTAATTATCTACCAAGGCACGAAGGACAAGGCTCTAAATTGAGAAAATTCCAGAAAACTGTACTCACTCGTCAAGTACATAGCGACCTACAGGGTGTAATTTTAATTCATGATGCGACAGCCGAGTCTTAAATCAACTTTCATGAATGAAGTGTATGAATCATTTAGTAGGCTGACGTTTATTAAGAACATTTGAGTGTACCTTGGAAGATCAATTTGATGTCAATACATGTTCAATTCTTCGAGAAAAGTGGTACGATGATCCATTGAAGACCGAATGACGTCACTAGTGAACATCTGTTGCGTTCAGAGAACAGCTGAAGTTTATTGGAACACCTGAGTTGTTCAGTGCCATGACTGAACACTTGTAGCAGGCAGTGCACAGAAAGCCCTTAAAGCGTCATTCAAGTGCGTTTTGTTCTGATTTTTCCAGTTATTATGTAAGCTTTCTTTATCTTTGCAAATAATAATCCCCTCTCTCAGCTAGATAAGAGTGAGTGGATGTTAGCTCTCGCGTTCATTTGACGGAAGATAAGCGTTATCATTATATTATTTGAAGAGAGCGTGCAGTGTGGGCGCCGATTTATCCATCTGGCATAAAAGTGCGTTCAGTTTCGTTGAATCTTTCTCGCTGAGGAGCTCGTGATGAGAGCAGTACATACAGTGTCAGTGTCATGGTCCAGCGAAATTGCGGCTGAAGTCTAGTGAATAATCTAATGTTCGTGGATAGCTCTTGTTGTGAAATTAAGTGAGGATAGAAGACAGCTTTAGGTGAATCATGTTTCAGCACACCTTTAAAAATTTGCATACTGTACTTTTGGTACTGTTTCTCTTTCGATCTGTGACTCATGGTAGAGAATATACAACGTTTGTGAACAATGAACGCAACTGGGAAAAACAACAACCAAACGGTGAAAAACAAATTCAAGAAACTAAGGAAAATACGGAGCTGATTGTGAAGCAGTTACGAGCTTTCTTTGAGAATGAAAAGCCTTACATTAACGCAGAAAGCGTCCAGGTAGCGAGGGAGAATTTGGCTGCGCGTCAGGACTTGCTACTTGAGACTAACGACTCCCAGCTTCGTCTCAGTGGCCCCTCAGCAGGCGAAAGACAGATGAGGTCTTACTCCAAGAAGGGCATGAGAGAGCTTCACTCGTCGTTTAGTGCAAGAGACTTCGGGGCTCGGGCAAGAACTGAAAATTCTGAAACTTCGTTCGAAGATTTCGGGATAGAGAGTTTACCGAAACCCAACGATGGGAGGTTGGTCTGGGGATTTAGAATTACTGATGTTTGTTATATGCTATATAAAATGGCCAGAGAAGAACAAATCGTTGATAGTGTTAAATTCGCTCAGAGATTCAATGTTAATCAGTTGGTATAAAGGTTTATTGAAAAATATCGAGGGCGTAAGCGCTCATGCATGCGCCATGGTGTTCTTCAGGGATTTGCATTCAAAACCTCAACTGGAGGAAACAAGCACAGATGAGATTTACAAGCTATACTGCACTGTGTTGACTCAAAATAACTTTGTTCATCCTGCTCAAGTCTTACGGTTGGGCGTTTCAATGTAGAGAGCTGGAAGGTAGAGAGCTTCAGTGGGTTGGCAAGTCCTTTAGAATTTGAGACAGTGGTTAGTGGATGGCCAGTGTAAATGAGTGTAAGGTTTCCTGCGAACGAAAGGTCCTTTCTTTCGCGAACCAATACAGCGTTTGTAGAGGCGGAAGTCCAGAGCTTGATCAGTGGTAAACTTATGTGGTTACGAGCATCGTAGGAATGTTACTCTTTTCGCTGTGCTTTTTGGTGTATAACTAAATGTTCCTGCGCTGCTGCAGAGTCTTATGAAGCCTCATGCTTCCGCTCAAAAAAGGATGTTGGTTCCGGTACCGGGATTTCTTATTGTAATTTGAGCTAGCGATGCACTACAGAACTCTACACAATTAAAATCTTGGCCACGAGAGCGAGATAACTTGAAGTCGATCTTGCAGTAATTAAAACACATTTATAAAATGAATACTCTTTTCATCCTGATTTATTTGTCATAACTGCTAATTATTCACTTGCTAGTCAGAATGAATTAGGTACTATAAGGTCTACGATGATTAAATGAGAATAGTCAATCATTTAAAAGAAAGAAACATAAAACACAACAAAATAAGTTAGTTCACACTCGGCTTGTAACCTGAGGGCAATAAAGGAATGGTTTTATAGCACAATAACATTTCAGAATGTCTATAAAAAATATGTCACCACAACTGAAGAACATTTTTGTTTATGCTCGCGGAGTGGCAAAATTACCATTGCCTCTTTTGACACTTATGCTTTCTTATATTGCTAATAAATACACTAGTTCTTTGCTAGGAGTACTAATTTCATAGTATGGATACACCCAGTCATTTACAGTTCATATGAGGAGCAAGTTTATAGCATGCATACACCTAGTTTTCAACAGTTCAAGTGAAGCACTAACTCTGTAACATAGAACATCCAGTCCTCTACCGCTCGTTCAAGGGAGGTACAAAGCCGACAGCGAGGGTATATCCTGTTCTTTAAAGCTCAAGTGAGACTTGATACATCAATTTCCGTTGGATTGCACACGCATCATTTACTTTAACGACTTTCAATGGGTCTCAGAAAAAGAACTTCCGTAGTAAAGTCTGTAAACTGACTCATATACTCGTAAATAAAATATTTTCTACATTTTCGGTTCCCTTTACTTGGAAAAGCATGCTTGCAACAGAGTTGATGCAGTGCTCAGTGACATTCCCAAAAAT
The DNA here is from genome assembly GCA_006783055.1 of Trinorchestia longiramus. Classification (NCBI taxonomy): domain Eukaryota; kingdom Metazoa; phylum Arthropoda; class Malacostraca; order Amphipoda; family Talitridae; genus Trinorchestia; species Trinorchestia longiramus. The sequence continues at coordinate 12,135 of VCRD01005468.1, forward strand.
TTTCCTAGTTTGAATGGTGTTGAAACAATGCAGTTGCTGTGACGGTATTCTTGCTGCTTCATTAGTCGTTTGAAAATATTCTAAGATAAAAATTCATTCAACATATTAACCAGTTGTTACTCCTGCTTTCTACTCCTAGTCTGAATCTTTATACAACTGTATATTTTATTCACATTGGATAAATATTTATTCGTAAAAATATTCACTACTTTTAGAAAAATAACTATTTTTTGAGATGCATGTCACGGCAATTTTCGTAGCAACTGATGAGACAGAAATGAGACAAGTTGAAGCAGGAATAAAATAAGGTGAGACAGAAATTAGGTAATGTGAAGAAGAGAGGTTGGAACATTGAGTTTCAGCATGACATCGAGGTATCTGCATGCTTCAACTCTCTGTGATATTCGTTGACTAACTATGCTGAGTGTTGGAAGGTACTGAAGCAAGGTGCAATACCTAAATGTGCCCGACTGCTCCTGCTCTTTATGAAGTTTGATTTCGATGTCTTTATATTTGGCTCAATGAGATTGGGGCTTTGAGGCAGTGTGCAAAGGTACGGCTTGATATTGTGGTCTTCTACGATCCGGAGTAAGAGTACATAAGGACACTGAGGTACTGCGCCGAAGTACAGCCCAATATCGATGTTCACTAGAACTGTAGTACATGATGACACTGAGGTACTGCACCGAAGTTCAGCCCAATATTGATGTTCACTAGAACTGTAGTACATGAGGACACTGAAGTACAGCCCAATATTGAGGTTCCCTCCGACTGCAGTACATGATTAAATCACCGTCCGTGTTCAGTGAGTCACACTCAAAAGGAAAGATTAAGACGTGTGAGACAGCGTGATGCAGAGTAAAATATATAATAAATGTACAGTGCTTTGTTGGGTTTTCTTGATATGACCTTATAAGCAAAATCATATGGTCTTCTCCAGAATTGAGATTTACGACACGGTATCAGCAACACTGACAGCGCTCTATAAGCAATAATATTCCACCGTATTATTTGGCACGGGGAAGTGGGACAGTGGACTGCTGTGGAGTCTGGAGTACAGTGAGGCACTGGACGATATTAATAATAAAGTTTAGATTCGCATTAGGACATAACAAAAGAGTGGGCCACAGGCACTCAGGATTATAAGAGAAGGAAGTAGATACTGTTGCAATTGGAGGGTGTTTAATTGTGCAGAAATTCAGATACAAATAATAAAACTAGATAATTCATCCTAATGTCATTTTACCACGTTGACTACGTGTTGGTACCTATGTGTGCCACTAGGCACATTATTTGAACAGCAAGTTAGAACAACCGTAGGCAACGTGTTAATCTCTTTGAAAGTATTTTTGTTGTTGTATTTTGAGTACATTTCATACAATGGAGGTTGTTATACTTTTACTTAGGTTGATCTTCCCCCTAAGTTGTTCTTCTTGACTATACGCTTCTCATAAGACACTGTGGAAATGATAGGTATTGTGCGGTATACAATATATGTAAGTCTAACTGACAAGTATGAACGGTATTAGTATGGACCCTGTTATGTATTGATTCATTATAATGACCGCTGATTGATGTAACCCAGGTATGGATACCTGAACGAGTGGGTAGTGCACCTGGAGGGAGGGCCAGAGCTGGCATCCAGCTTGCTGGGAGACCTGGGCTACCGCACGCACGGCCAGGTGAGACATGCTTGTGCCTGGGCTACCGCACGCACGGCCAGGTGAGACATGCTTGTGCCTGGGCTACCGCACGCACGGCCAGGTGAGACATGCTTGTGCCTGGGCTACCGCACGCACGGCCAGGTGAGACATGCTTGTGCCTAGGCTTCCACACTCAGGCTGCACACATGTAGGCCTCAGAGTCAGGAGGAAAAACCTGTACATGATCCACAACTAGCACGGTTAGGAAAGAGGCCTAATTCAACAGTATTATCATCAGTAATACACCGAAACTAGTCCTATGGATTGCATTCTCAGCCTTCGTACAGAGAGCGTAAAAAAATAGTAAAATAGATTTTAGGCGGTAGAAAGCGTCTGGGTATATGAGGAGAAGTTATGAATGAAATCTTTATCATTGAAACTAATAAGTATGTTCAAGCAAAGAACAAGCAGGACTCCAAATTCAGTGTTTAGGTACTCATTTTGGCACACATTGTGCACTGGACATATTGATGAACATCTTTTTGAAGTATTATTTCTATCTATATTTCTTTATAAACATTTTTTAAACATTTATTCAACACATTTCGTGCTTTTTCACTAAGAAAAATGTAATAAGACTATTAGGCAAGCCGGTGTCTACTCGAAGAAAGACCTACTCAGAATTTATCGTAAGTGTGGATGTGTTTTTCATTTACTACTTGAAGCATGATGGAACGTGTGTTGTGTCTTATGAGTATTAAGCAGAAATATTAAACTGCCTAAATTGCAATATGATTTAAACTTCACACACCTGAGGGTTGTTTTGTTTCTAACGATGCATTCCAGTAAATATCGCAACGTATTATTAAACTCATAATAATAAAGCTCAGAAAAAAAGCTGTGTATACGATATTTTTTGCCAGCAATTGTATTTTATTATAGAGCATCTTCGGTAGTTAATTACTTTCTAACATTTCCTTTAGTCTAAAATAGAGATGATTTACTGAACTTTTTTAACACGTCCCTTGGAGAGCGGTTTCAAAGACCTTTCCGCTTGTTTGTTTTTACCAACTCCGTAGATCTTAAACAAGGAAAGCTTGCTGTAGTTTAACTTACCTTTATCCCAGGTTAACGGCTTCAAAGACCTTTACCGCTTGTTTGTTTCTACCATCTTCTTCGATCAAAAACAGAGAAAGTTTATTGTAGTCTTTCTTACCATTATCCCAGGTTAATGGCTTCAAAGACCTTTACCGCGTTGTCAGGAGTGACCATCCGCGGATACACAAACGCGAAGCAGAGCATTTCACGTCCCAGCTGCGGAGCCACAGTCAGGTAATTGCTGTTGAAGCAACAACATCTGATATTTGTGCGCGATTGAGGTGCTTGTGCGTGATTGAGGTGCCTGGGCGTGGTTGAGGTACCTGTGCATGATTGAGTGACCTGTACGCGGTTGAGGCCTCAACTTCAGACGGCATGGAACTTGGGAAGCAATCATAAAATAGATCTATCGGCTCGTTCCTGTTGCCATATTTTATTCTAAGCAAAAAACTGTATTTCCGTTATATGTGGTATACAGCCCGTGAATTGTTATCGGTTTATCAATTCTTAACGTTAACGTCATAAGAAAGCCGATGCAGCTTGAAGCTTCTGATCCCATCCTTCTGTAGTGCGACTTGTGGTAGAGGATTCTATGAAGGCCAGATGAGTTTTTTGATGATGAATTGCCAACTTTGTCTGCCGTGTCGCAAGCAAGAGAAATCGAGGGCTGCGTCGAAAGTCGAGCCAGGGACTCCGCATCACAAGCAGGAGCCACTGATCACATGACCACAGCGACGGAAATGTACTTCCTTGATGACAGACATATGATAAAATCTAATACACGATTGTGCTGAACGCTATTTCTGTTTTCGTTTAGATTCCTCTAATTTCTTACACAAGTCGCGTGTCTATCAAAAATTAGTTTACTCAAACNCACTTGGTCAATCTTGGTCGAGGCTTTTCTCATATAAAAATTTAATTGCTTCACAGTGTTCAGTTTCTTCATCTATTGAAACAAAGCTAAATAGCCAATAGTCAGATTGAAGTTTAATTTTGTAAAATATCTCCAGAGGTATCAATCTCACCCGTTTTCAGACCCTGAAATGCAGAAACTTCATCGTCATTGAGATCACGTAACTGGACAGTTCAGCTTGCAAACCAATGTGTGACGCCACTGTATGTCCACGTGAAGACGTGAGAGTTTCTGCGAATGCTAGGATATACCTCCACAGAGGGTGGAGTGACTCATATCTCTCAGACCACTAAGATGAGAACTGTAGGACCTCTTCTCTAGGCCCCCTCAAGAGTCTCCTCCAAAAACATGTCAAAAACGAGTCCCTGCCCATGTTTTAATTTGACTGGTCTAGCGTGGGTATTCGTTGTTGGTGCATCAACACGTGATGTCAAACACTTGTCTAGTAAGCACACTCACGAGCTCCCATGCAAGCGAACGCACATGCTCTACAAACAAGTATCTATGAGTGGCAAACGAGGGCCCATGCAAGGCCAATGATCGTTCATACGTGTGTACATGGCAAATGAGTGTTTACACGAGGCTAACAATCGCTCAGGGGTAGAGAATAAGCGAGTATTATGGCGGCTTTTTAATTTTACTAGATGGCAACAGACTTTCTAGGGCCGAAAGTAAGTTATAATGACAAACAATAGTCTTCCTAGATCTGCAAATGGATTCTTATTGACAGGCAACAGACTTCCTAGACTGGCAAGAAACTTTATATTGGGAGGGGATCTGCTTTTTACCTCGGTAAATGAGCATTTGTCTGCAGAATAAACCAAGTGTGCTTGTACAGTAAACAAAGGCGTTTACTCACCAAAAGAGCGTCGATGAGCAGCCGAAAATCTTTCATGTTACTGTAAAAAGGTATTTAGTATCGTAAACGAACGTGCATTCATAAAGCGACGTAATCGAACGCATGCAAACGCACAACCATGCCAAATAGACGAGTTGTTGAGCATAGAGAGCGAGCGCCAATGCTCACAACCCTAACTATTATTGGTGTTAAACATAGCTTTATTTCTCTTTAAAGTGCGTCTCTGTGAGTCTACTGAGTATGTGCTCACGGAAGAAAACCAGTGCCCGTGCAGTTTCTACCGTGTGTTTATGCGTGCCACCATCTTGGTTTTCCCTGATATGACAATCAAGAGCCGGTAATCATCACTGGCCACAAATTAGTTTGAGTGCGTGTCTTTTTAGCTTATTTGATAGAAAATGTATTCTATGACTAGTTAAATAAGAAAAATAGAGCTCCTAGCTCCAGCTCTAACTAATCTCTTTTCCAGGTTGTGTGGGCCGAGCAACAGCAGTCTAAAGTGAGGGAGAAAAGAAGTTATTTAGACTTTATGGATCCAGACAGCGACCGTCCACTGGTGAGGGTGAAGCGAAGGGCTGCATACCAACTGGACGGTAGCTTTGCCCATCAGCTGAACCAACTATCTGGGCTTAAAGAAACTGCTTTCGAGGACCCAACTTGGCAAAATGGCTACGATAAGCTATTTAACAAGCCGGAAACACGCTTAGAACAACAGGTCGACGTAGAGAGCAAGAAGCGTGTAATATTGAAGCGCATATTACGATTTCCTTTGAATGTTCGCTCCGTGAAGAAGCATGCAGACTTGTCCGATATCTTCAATGACGAACTTGTCGACAACCAGTGGTACCTGGTGAGTAATATTCTATGTAAACCTTCCCCTGCGATAAACTTGCCAGGATATTCACACTTCATCAATAAATTTTCAAGCACTATACATTCCGGTTTTTAACCATATAATTTTTTTGTTCTTTAAATGTTTCACGAGCCGTGCAATTATAATGACCAAGAGTCAGAAAGTTTAGCATGTTCAAGAAGTCCAACATACAAGCATAAAAAATGTAAGTTTCTCGGTGTTTCAAAGCTAAACACTTAAAACTTTGATAACTATTTATGCGTAATCGTTCTTAAGCAGGAAGACATGAAACAAATTATGAATCTATGAAATTTATAAATTGTAAACTAAAGTAAAAGGCCTGAATACAGCAATGTCACTTAAGCGCTATGAAAACAGTCCAGCCTGCATTTAGAACATGGTGTCCAGCCGCAAAAAAGTGGAAATTACAGTGTAAAATTGCTAGCGCAACTTCAATCAAGGAGTAAAAATGCTTTAGTCTCTTTGCCAAGTGGCCTTTTTTCTTCATGAGCCGGATAATGTTCGGTTGGAGAGGGGTCATATCATAAAGTGACTCAGGGAGAGGGTTCTAGTGCTGATGCACTAAATCTCTCACTGCGTCATCATGAGAGACCAGCCCCAATCCGTGACTTGAGTACGTGACTTCTTGTTTTCCCGAACAAGGCCTCAACATCTTCTCCCGACGAAGTTCTAGTGCGTGAACCGATTTAAAAAGTGTCGCTTTTAAATACGTTTAGTATTTGGATTTCAGTCAGCAATTATAGAAAAGGTGAAGAAACGTCATGTGACATAGATCACTATTCTTCCTCAGCGATTCTTAGATAACGTCCCTACGTGCATTAAATAAGATTTCACATGTTATTTCTATTTTAATGACACATAGAGAGAAGAATTTCTAGCATTCAAGATGATGCTAGAATCATGAACAAGATGTGCATTGTTTCAGTACGACACTCGCGTGTCGACGTCTCTGCCCCGGTTGGACCTGGGGGTGCTGGGAGCGTGGCAGCGCAACTACACAGGACAGGGCGTCAGGGTCGTGGTCCTTGACGACGGCATCGACTACTTGCATGATGATCTGCGTGAGAATTACGTAAGTTTTTCTATGCATTAAGTCAAAGCCTTAAGTC
>VCRD01005468.1:18804-34500 GCA_006783055.1 Trinorchestia longiramus
CGGTTGCATTGATTTGTCAATTAATTAATGGGTTAAAAGTTCATCAATGCATTGATGAATCAATATTTCTCCGAATGTTTCTCCCTCGCTCTACTCATAGATTTCGGTAAAAAGAATTAAGGTTTTAAGGGTATTATATTACTTATATCAAGATTGCGGGAGTAGTTGGCTCTAGAAAAATATTTTTGTGAGTATTTATCTGAGTCTATCATCAGGGTATTTTATATTTGTTTTGAAGATTTTTCCTCACTCAAACACACAATTTCTTATTACTACGACAGAATAATTTCAGGATTTACTTTCCACACTCACTCTTCATTTTTAAGTCAGTTTCCCATGTTTGATTCTCTTCGTTCATTTTAAGATGGCGTTTTCTGACTACACTTCGTAACTTTCTTCGCACTATTCTGAAGCTACACCATGTCATTACTGCTGATTTTATTTCAGGATCCGAACATCAGCTACGACTTCAACGATGATGACAACGACCCTTACCCTCGCATGACAAAACTTGTAGTGAACTCCCATGGCACTAAGTGTGCCGGGGAGGTAGCCATGGCGGCCAACAACGGCAAATGTGGTGTAGGAGTAGCCTTCAGATCCAGCATTGGTGGTACGTATAAACGTCATATATTGCGCTTACAGATCCAGGGGCTGTTCGATCTCTTGGCGAGTTACTGATGTTAGAAACGAACAACTGAAAGCTACACACCATATACGATTCGTGTTCTCCAATCGTACTCCTAAGTCTATTCATATTAGTGTATTACATTCCAATATATTTCTTATTTGGAATAGAAATTTCAATATACGAGTATAAAAACAATGCTTAAGCAGCCTTGCATCTTTATCTTAGGTATTTGAGCGAATAACTTGCCATTCCTGTATTTGTACGAGTATATGATATGATTTTAAAGGTCATATATGGGAGGCTTCAAACCTCATAAATTTCAAATTTTAACTGGAAAATTAGTAAATATTTTCATTAAGGCGATGAAACTTGTGGTGAAGAGAATACCTAAAGTAGACACCTAGTGTTCTACCTCAGGTGGGATTTTATTCTGTTGGAAACTTTTTGCAGCCAAAAAGAACAAAGAAAAAGAAATAAACTGTACTCTATTCAGGTATAAAATATGAGACACTGTGGGGATAATGAACTGGATGCTGTTTTCGACCATTGTGTTGAGAATAATAGCATGTGAAGTATAATAGGAGGGGACATTTCCAAAACTAGTTTTTATTGCGTCCACTCGACATGTGTTTGAGGTTCTCATGGCTAAGTTATGGCTCCTACTTGTTTATCTATTGTTACAAAAAATCCTCCTTCAGTTCAGATAAAATACAATTGAATTAATGTGACACTCTGGCTGCTCCAGGCATCCGCATGTTGGACGGTCACGTCAGCGACCGCATAGAAGGAGAATCCTTGTCTTTCGCCAGAGATAAAGTGGACATCGTCTCGTGCTCCTGGGGTCCATCGGACGATGGACTGACTGTTGAGGGTCCGGGTAGACTGGCCTCAATGGCTCTAGAAAAAGGAGTTACAGAAGTGAGTAAATTAGGCTAAGTGCTTAAAAGAAGTCATGTGGGTGACAAACCACTAAGAAATATGGGGAGAGAGCGCGAGAGTATGTGGGTTACTTGGTTATCTAACACACATGGTACAGTCTAGAGTAAAAGTTAATAACTAACGCTTCAGTCGCTGAACAGGACCTCGATTGAAAAAACTCCGATACATTTCCACCTAATCAAGACTTGAGTGGAAAAAACACTAATACAGTCTTACCTCGTCAGAGCCTTGGTGGAAGAGACACTAATACATTTTCATTTTGTTAGGGCCTGAGGGGAAAAGACGAATGTATTTTCATTTTGCTAGGGTCTCGATGGAAAAGACACTAATACATTTTCACCTTGTCAGGACCTGGATGGAAAAGACACTAACATATTTTCATTTTGATAGGGTCGGGGGGGAAAAGGCACCATCTTCATATGGGCGAGTGGGAACGGCGGCATGACAGACGATAACTGTAATGCGGACGGGTACGCGAGCAGCGTGTACACCACAGCCATCACCAGCGCGTCGCAGAGTAACAAATTTCCCTGGTACGGCGAGCGCTGTGCATCCACCCTCACCTCAGTCTACTCATCAGGCGCTTACTCTGACCAGAAGATTGTGAGTTTTTGAAAATAACGAGTGGTCAAAGTGAAAATTACAATGTTCACTTAAAGTGCAGTTCAATATGTGTGCTTACGGTTGTTCAGCAAGAAAAGCTTTCGAAATGAGTTTTAATATTTCAAGACTACACGGTTAGAAATACAAATTTCATGGAAAACTGAAAGGCGTATCCCTAAGCCACTCATCTTAGTTTAGGCTCACCACAAGCCAACATTCTTGATGGTCAATTTCATTTCACTTTCAGTAAAAAGTAAAATATTTTATGAGAACTGAAACGTATGTTTACTCTTCATAAACACGATAGCGTTTTCCTCATAAACTGGTTCAGGAAGTTAGCTACTTTGTGCAAAATCATTCCTCGAACTTAAATTTCATTTGTCATGTGAAAAATTACATCTTGAGACCGTACATGAATTTAAAAATAGGTTTCTCATAATCAATGCACGTGAATTAATTTTATCCTAGGGAAATCTGTCAGAAGTATGACAATGTGCGCCATACTTTGAGTTTTAACGAAAACACGAAAACATTATACAGACAGAAAAGTGAACACACATGTTCCAATTGATCAACTGCGCTGGGTTTCAGGTAAAAGTGTGGGCTTGTGATTCTTTCAGATCTCGACGGATTTGAATAACACCTGCACGACCACGTTTTCGGGGACCTCTGCGTCAGCGCCGTTGGCTGCCGGCATCGTCGCCCTGGCTCTCGAGGCCAAGTACGGAATTTCAAGGATTTTAGAAAGTTGTATAACATGGTTTTTACTGTTATTTGGGCAAGCCAGCTACTCTGGCCAATAATGAAAAGAATGGAAGCTTATCTGTGCCACTTAGCGCACATAGAGCAATTTTTGAATGGAGTTTACCTTGACCACTCAGCTACAAGTTAACAGAGATTAACTCGATATTAACATCGCGTTTTCAATCACTTATCCGTTTTTTCAAGTCATCAACAGCTTAGCGTAGGTGTAAATGCATTACAGCCTCTACGTTAACAAGGTCTAATCGAAACTAATTTTCTAGCCAGTTACTTCCACATCATCTCATGAAACCTCTCATTGAGAGCCTGATTGTACAAAAAAAACTGTGATTCCGCACTTGCATCATAATAAAGTGACATTGTGGTTAGTTCTAGCATGTATAAAAATGTGCATCTTCGGTAAAATATTCATTGGAAAAATACGATTTTAGGATGTATATTTTAACTGGATTATTTATTAGGAAAAATTCACTGCAACCATTTTTTACCCGTTACATGTTACCTTTCAGAACCTATTATGAATCACTAACAACGTTTTAAAATTCGCCATCATTTCTCTACATACACATACTTATCTTCTAAAATTGAACGACTGTGCAAGTTGTCATGTAACGTGACAACTAATACACAAAGTTAGCTAATGGCCTTCATGCAGCCCATCCTTGACGTGGCGGGATGTGCAGCACCTAACAGTCGTGAGCAGCAACTACGACACACTCAGCAACAATGAAGGCTGGCAGCAGAACGCCCTCGGCCTCTTCTTCAACCTCAGGTTTGGTTTCGGGCTCATGGACGCCGACAAGATGGTCGCCAACGCAATCAACTGGACTCGAGTGCCCGAAAAAGTCGTTTATTCTGTGAATGCTTCTCAGCAAACGTGAGTGTGAGGTCCTCCATTAAGAATTTGACTAGAAGCTTGATGACTTCCAAATAAAAATAAGACTCCGGACTCATGGATTTGAACCAGATAGTTGACAGCTCGTTTAACAGATCAAAATTTTCAAACATCGACACACTGTGTTTTTTTTATGAACGTGAGAAGTATGAACCTAATGGTCGTTCATTCTTTGCTGAAGCAAGACATTTAAACTGTGCAGCTAGACGTCATTTTTCTGACTCATCTCATATTTGTCTGTTCAGTAACAAAATATTGCTTGTAATTTCATTGCATTATCGGCCAATTTACTTCAGCCATGATAGCTGCCTTGGTACTCCTTCTGTGTTGTGCTGTGCATATACAACATCTTCACTTTAACTCCAAAACAAAAATTTAACACCACTTTCTGCATCGTGTGTAGCGGGTTTTTCTTCGCAAGGTTGGCAAAAATACGCTCATGTTCTAGTGAAATTTTTTTCACAGAACGGATAACTGGCCACTGTCGTTTAGCGGACAAAACGGAGCGAAGCTTACATTCCAGGTGACGGGCCAGCTCGTCCAGAACGGCACATTCCTGGAGCACGTCCAGGCTGTGCTCACAGTCAGCACTCCAAAGAGAGGCTCCCTCAACATACTCCTAGACAGCCCTAGAGGTAATTGTACTAAAAATAACAATCATATGCAATAATTTTCACCCTACAGAACAACGCTCACATATCGGAGGACTTCAGACTAATAAATCTGAAGGCGAACTACAGCTCACCTAAACCCTTGGTTAATCCGAATCAATCGAAGTAACAAAAGTTATTCGCCAAAATATTTTCAAACGGTTTTGAAAATTCAAACACAAATTACAACAATGTATACTCGTCTCCATAGAATGTTAAAGATTTGCCAATCATCGAAATTCACACATTTGTTAATTGAAAAAATGTGGATTTAAAAATAATTAATTGCCAAACGAAGTAATCTGTTGTATGGAGTCTTTACCCATTTCAAAACTCACCTTCGTTTGTAAGTCATGAAATTTTATTGGAAGAATGGAAGCTTGGAAAGACTAAATGGACTACTGCCATTTTTATGAGATGGCAACCATTGTGATTTAAAAATCTATATCTGCTCGAAAGTTAAACTTTATAATTATTTTGAACTCTCAATACGCTCGAAGAAAAAAATTATTTTCCCTCTATCAACATTGTATGTATGTGTATGTCGCTGGTATAAATATGCAAGCTGCTGATACGAATATGTGTGTTGCTGGTATAAAATGATCATTAGACATGAACACCCACACAACTTCAGGAGCGGTTTTAGAAGATAACGTGTTGACTACTTTGACTTTTCACTCTCTAAGTTTTTCTTGATCTCCGTACCCGGTGATGAGGCGTCTAGGCACACGATATCTCGTCGTCGCTTTACTGCCAAGGCTAAATTTGAAAAACATCTCCTCAGGCCATTTTTTTCTGATATTTCACGGATTTCCTTTTTCGTAATGATTTCATATCATACACCAAGGTGATGCTTTTTATACGTTAGACCATGCGGAGAATGACGTATACAGCAATTCGAACTAATGAACTTAGTACAAATCTCTAAATTAAATTATGATAAAATATAAATGTACACCATTTTCATTTAATTTCATTAAGAAATGATTTTCAGCTTCGTACACAATTTCGAGATAGCTCCTATTCAAATATTATAATAATTCAACTGAACATCAAGTGTCACGTCGGAGACTGAGGCTCAAGAAATTTTTTATAGCAGACTGTTAAATCATTGTTGGAGCAGCCTATTCTCCTCTCGAAAAATCCCAGGGTAGCTTTTCTTTTTATTGTCGAACAAAATATTATTGTAAGCAATACATTATTGTTTCTATGATACAAAATATTATATAACATTATATGTTATCGTTTTTGATATTATTGTAGGCAATAATATCGAGGGTTTGTTGTTCACAACTTTACTTCAATCAATATTCTTATTGATAAAAACTAGTTGCTGCCTGCAGAGAGCAGAGCAACTTCTTGCGTTTCAATAAAGAATTACTACTGTCACTATAGACGAATGAAAAAATTTGATGCCAAAATTACTAATAGATCTTCAAATTATACGTAGCTGTAATTCTTTAAGTTATGTTCAAGGTAATCCATGCCTAACAGCAAACAGACAGAAATGAATGACTGAAAACACACGTCTGGACGCTGCAACACTGTACAAAGAATGATTCGACACATAACACATTTTGTAGCAGAATGCCTTCAGCAGAATAGGATTGATTTTTTTTCATTAAATTAGTATATCCCTTAAGACTTGTGAAATCAACCTAGTCGTTCTTTGCGTGTTGTTCTCTGTATAGCGGCGTGTTCTAGACATTCATTTCATGCGCTTACTGGTAAACATAAACTGTCTTATTCATGTGGTACAATATTGTAACTAAGCTTAACATGAAAATCTGTCGCTAATTTGATTCTTTTTTATAAAGTTTTATATTTTTCCCGAACCATGGCAACAGTTGGGAACCGAACGTTAGAAATCAGTTATTCGGTCAAACATTTAGCAAAAATCGTTGACTAAAATAAATTGTCAAGTGATAATGAGAGAATTATGGGCTACTCCAATTTTAATTTATAAACCGCTTTACTCTCTTAAGAATTCTTGATTTAAAATACGTAAAACTATTTTTCGACTTCACACGAAGCGAAAGCTTTTTTAAGACCACTATACTCCTCTGTGTTAGTCACAATTGACAACAATTCAGCAGTATCAAGTGAGATGGAGCACAACACCACCTTGACTTCTATGACAGCTGCTCGGATATATGTATATTCATTACATGCCGGCTCGTTGGATCATTATTCCTAGGCTTGATGATTTTGAAAAACAAGTTTTCAGGTAAGGCATACGTTTTTATTTTGATCAGACATTGCCTTGGTATGTCTGCCAGTTTTTTTGACAGGACAGCACGTCTCGAAAAACTGCCTACTGACTCTTTCATTACCCATTACTCACGGACGCAAACACTGGAATAAGTACACAAGTGTAGAGAGAAAACACTGCAGTTATCGTTTATTTTTATTGGAGTTAGCATAGTTCCTCTGAGTTTGCTCATGCGACATGTGTTCAGATAAACACGTAAATTTTATTGTCCCTCAAATTTTGAGTAAATTTTGTTTGTACACCCTACAGTTTTACAGGCTACTGCAAATGTAAGATTTTTACAGTGCGCTTTATAAAAGATAAATACTAGACATTAATGTATAATATACTCCCAACTTGGAATGAACTAAATCTGAGAAAAAACTATGGCTTTTTCCTGATAAAAAACGGCACCTCTCAGTTCGTTGTGTTCTGAGAACACGACTCTAAAATTTCCGTAGAATGAAGAGATATTATAGCTCCGTAAATTTCATAATGAAGCTTCTTTGAACAGTGCAATATTTTATCCTGCACTGAGGTAAACTGTAATTTTCTAGTATTCAGTCATGTATTGTATGCATTGTAGCGCATGGCATCGGATGTAAAGTATAGTACAGCTGAAGTTGCTACCACGGCCGATTCAAGCTTGACCACAGCTCAGTGCGCAGAAAAATTAGCGTCTTGAAAAACTATTACGTGAGCTACTACAGGCATTGTCAATTTATGTTTAGGAAGTACGAGTATTTGATTCGTTTGATAATTATCTGCAGACTTGCTGATTATATTTAAAGGTATTATGTTAGGCCTGCATCAATTAATTTCCTTATTGACTTATTAATAATGTATATTTATATAGTTATTTAGCTATCCTGCAATTACACATTATTTTTGACTAAAACATGTTTCCAATATTTTGTGAAAAGTGACTGCAAAAAATGTAACATTATGAATATTCTTTCAAAGCAGGTCAAGTTGTTACTGCATTAAGGACACATTCCAAAAAACAAGCCTTGTTAGGCAGCAGTCGCCGTACTAGGTTTTATAACACTTACCGTATTTCGGGCAAAAATATTTATAGACGTACTATGCATACGGTTGTAGTGCTTTTTTGCTTATGATTGAAATGGAGAATTAAAACACTCGCGAAGTAATCAACCAAGGCACTCAGGTTATTGGGTCTAAGCTAAACATTTCAAGATACAAGTGTACAATCATCTATGTGATGTTTCTATGAGCATAATTAAAATGTGGAATGAAACAAAATCAAAAAGTGATTAATTAAGGCGTTCCCATGTAAGGTGACTAACTCTGACGTGGCACAGGCACACGTACGACGTTGCTGACTCCCCGTGACAAGGACGTGTCACGCGAGGGCTTCCTGTCGTGGCCCTTCATGTCTGTCCACACGTGGGGAGAGGATCCTAGGGGCACCTGGACACTCACCATCCTCGACTCTGTGAGTATCTTTTGATCATTAATTGTTCTTTAACTTTTTCTTATCTATAATAAACCTCTATAATCGCCAAATTTGAGGTTACTGATGTTATTGATGTGTTTGTAATGAGCAAGGTGCAACATTAATCCAAACAATTAAATCTCACAGTGAAAGTAATAAAAATGGTGCTTGTAAGTGACGATATAAAGTAATACATGAAAGGTTCAAATATTATGGTAATTTTGACACGGACGAATCATGCAGTGTCACTTACTGACACGAAGTGTCAAAGTGTCCACAAATTTGAAAAAATAAGGAATATGGAAGTTTTCGTACATAAAGGTAAAAAATTAGAAAAAATTTCACTTGCATTCCTTTAACAATGCTCATTTAGTACGATGCATCACATTTTACGTTCACTTTTTGAAACTAAACTTAAGAATAAAACGGAGCCAAAACATGAAATATAATAATATAGTAGTCCTTAATATACACACGATGAAAAATACTTTAAAGTCGTAATTCAATATATGTATTAAAAGTTCGATATTGAAATAAACATGGCAAACTTTTGGCTTATCAAAAGAAGTACGTGAGACAATTATTACATAATTTTAGTAGAGATAAACCATAGGCACAAATTTGTTGACTTTCCCCGAGTTTCTGTGACAGTCTAGACTTTTTGCTGAATAAATGATTTGCTTTTTTATGTTACTCTTTTTTAAAATGTACGCTAATATTCGGAAAATAGTTTGAAAAGTGGATGTGCATGAATAGAGTTCATCTACAACCGCATCGTCAAAATGAACGCACGGTTATTTGCCCTTTTAAAAAAACACGCGTTCCTGGAAGGTCAGTAACACAGTGACAGATTATACACTCCATACACGTGTAATCCTTCGCATTCCTCTGACCGCCAGCGTTTTATCTTCAGCGGCACCAAACGTCTGCCTGACAAAAGTTTCCTGGAACTTTAATCGAGGAGGAATTTGAGCATTAAAACAAGCAACTCCTTTTAATATAAAGCAAGCATTTACGCTAAGTTTATAATGTGCAAGATGGCGTTCTTTGTACACATTGATGTTCAAACTGTATTGATGTTTAAGCACTGAGGGCATATTAACAAAAACATCCAGAATTAAATGTGATACAACTACAGCATTTCTCAAATGACCCGTTCGTGTTCGACACGTCGCAGGCTGCACCCGTCAGGAGTCTCGGATGATCTAAAACACTTTCTCATGTCCTAAAAGTACATGAAGTGTGCAAATAAAACACATACTTGAAGAGCTCATCCATCAATGAACTTGTAACGTTGCCTGAAGTTATGCATCAGCTTTCCAGCGCGTTCCTGTCCCTGCTGTATGTTGCATCGAGAGTAGCGTGACCTTCAAGCCCCATTCATGGAGGTGATCTTGGTACAAGGGAGGTAAACACACGCGACTGTAGACTCCCACAGTACGTTTCTAAACCGGTTCTTTTCACGATTTTCTATCTTATGTTTTCGAATAAAAAACAAGCAGAAAACACCAACCCAGACGTAAATTAGACTGAGTCAGGAAAAGAATACAACTGAATTACACGGCGACCTACCAAAGGTGTATTTTTGGTTTTTATTGGCCCTCCGACCATGAGTTCCAGGTATTATTATCGACGGAGGTCACCCGGAAAACTAAAATAAGCAAGTAGCAAGGACTACTATAAACTATATATATATAGTAGTCCTTGGCAAGTAGCTAACTGATATTTATTTCCATTATAATCAAAATTCTTGTGTATTTATTTTAACATCTTCGAAAAACGTTGGTTCTTTCTAGAGCAAAACAAACTTAGAAAGACTTACATGTAGTGACTTTTCTGATCTGGTGTTACTTTCCTCTTATTGTACCATCTTGTTTTCTTTTCTATTCTGTGAAATAATTCGAACTTTTATTCGAGTTTTCAGATCTATTTACTCAATCCCTAAGTATTTCTAAAATGGTTTTACAATGAGGAAGGCTGTTTGCCAGCAATTCGTTAATGGTCTGACTTCTAAAACATGATCAATTTAGGGGTGAACTAATTTTGTCGATCACTGGCCAACCCATGGAAAACCTGAGGTAACGCCCGAATTCACTTGACGCTGCTGACTCACCCATTAATTCGAACTGGAATTCCCAGGGAATAATTTCGTCGGCAAATTGCTGAGGGCTGAAAAGACGCCCGTGTTGGGCAATTTCTACTCAGACTATCAGGACTCCTGAGGATCTTTCTACATCCTCGTAGCCCGTAGGGAAAGACAAAATTCATTGTCCCTGCTGGAAAGTCCCAAATTGAAGGGAAACTCCCGTATCCAGGGGGCATCATTGTCTCCAACAAGCGAGAATGAGTGAGGGGGGGTAAGAACTTGATGAAAACACGGTTATTTTCTGTAATATAAATGATTTTGTTCCTATTGCTAAGAGCTATGTTCACCAAAAACAGGCTAAATGGTTATTTCATCTGTAAAAAATGCTGGTAAGTATCACGTTCTGAGGAGTTTGAACTTTGGAATGAGGAGAGTTGATGTGACGTTAGTGTTTACAACAGGGCATTCGTTCAATTTGAACAAACTCGTGCTTGCTACATTTTTGTTTCGAATTTCTACCAACTTTTTTATTCTCCGATTTTAGTTTTTTTCCAGCGGGTGGTGTGAAAAAACGTGAATTTTTGGGGGCTTACAGAGATCATAATTTTTGCTTTTAAGTATTTTAACAGAATAAGCTAATACCGATAAAGCAGGAGCACCGATACTTGTTAATATAAACAGCATCTGATTTAACTGAAAATTACTAAATTCCGTACGATATTTCTGGCTGTAGAACAATTATTTCGGAAGAGAGGGAGTATTAGTTAACTATGTACCTTGATTGTTTCGTAAACGATGACGCCATTTAATTTACATATGTAAAAAATTTTGGTCCATTTAAGTGAACGTACATTTCTATCTGGATCACATCCGTGTGGAACATATTTAAAAATATTTTTTCTTAATTTTCTTCTATTTACAAAAATTAGGAAAGGACATTTTTCTTACAGCACCTTTCCCTGCTCTGTTAATTGTTTATTATCAATTTCCTTTTTATTTCTGCTATAGACAACACAAACCTTACAGGGATGTTGAACTGCTTATCGAAACTTTCTTTGTTTTCGAATGGAATAAATGAGGCGATAGAAACGAGCCTTTTGGCCCATTTTTGGGTTGGTAATCAAGTCACATGGCGTATTTTTATCCAAGCGATAGTCATACACAAACTGACCACCGCGGCAGCGAACCTCGTACCCGGGTCTTCTCGCATCACAAGCGAGTTTGCTCACCAGTCGACCAAGCTGGTGGTGTTCGTCGGTATAATGCTCCAAAAAAATATAGTTTCTGATTTTTAAAAACATTTGTTTCCTTTGACATGACGATGTTTTAAAGATATTATTGCGCAATTTTTGTGAGTGGTCGAATGCTCGAAAAAAATATGAAGTATGAGTATATGCTTCATGTTCCTTCGTTAGCATGTTACTGAGAGTTCTTAATGATTCAGATAAATTGAATTAGCCATTGGAGTGCAGATCGATGTACTCTAGGCGTTGACTAAAATGAGCTACTTTTTCTTGCATGAGTCAACTATATTGGTTTTTGCATGGATTGAAGCTCAGTGCCACGACTAGGAATTGGGAAGCAGGAGCTCATTGGCTGTATCAATATAGGTCAGAAAACACCATTCGCACGTGGTGAGGGGACTCCTAGTCTGCGAAGAACGTACCCTCTCCTACTTTTTAGGGTACAAACCCTCTTCTAGAAAAAAGCGTACGTCCCCTCCCCTAGTATACAACGTACGTCCCTCTCCTAGTATGTAGGGTACGTACTCTCCCTAGTATGATATATTGATATATAGGGTACTTGTTCTTAATTAGTATATAGGGTACATACCCTCTTCTAGTACATAGGATGCATATTCTCTTCTAGTGTATAGGGTACGAACCCTCATTTAGTTCCTGCATTAGATGAGCCATCTTTGCAACAGCTGCTTCTTTATACTGCACAACAGATGTAAAACTTTTGTAGTAAACTGCAGGTTTCAAGAACCTTGAGAAAATTTTTAGCCATGATGAATTGATATAAAGCACTTTAATACGCCATGTATGATTTTTAATATGTCTGAGAAATATCTAGAATGCTCGAGTTCCTAAAGTATCAAATGGATTAACTCGGAATTTACAGCCCTTTCAGAAGATATTTCCCTTTCAGTTCGCTCCTTTCTATACACATCGACTTTCCTGAATCAGGGGAAAATATCAGCACACACTACACAGAGTATCCATCACGAAAAAAGTAGGATCGCAAAACTGAATTTGCTGACCATGCTATTTGAATTAATAATAAACAAACCATTGACTGCGATTGCCTAATACTATTTTTTGTATATAAAGTACATGGTATTTATTTGTTTGAGTATCCTGCAATTCAAAACAGCAGGTGAGGAATTAATACACACTTCTTCGCTCTGCCAAAGCATTCGTCAAAACGCCATCATGTTTGATAAACTTGTGGCTGTAACTCTGACATAAGTGTGGCACCGACTGCCACTCGAAATTTGTGCCAAAAACAAATGCCATTTAACTAACAAAATTTACTTGTGAGCAGAAGAAATGAGCAGGGATTTTTTAACACTGCAACGTTCTTGTGCAGAGTGAAACACCTCCTTTTAGAAAATTATTAACAAAAAAACATGTAAGATGATGAGATCGGGATGATTGTAAACAGCAGAGAAGATCTTAAGTTCAATAAATATTTAACCCCTTCCCCAACAATTTTTTTGTTAAAAACGTTTCTTTTTCAGACTATTTTTTTTATTTTGGTTCTATATACAGGGTGTCTCAAAAAAATGTACTCACCCTTTAACCGTTGTTAACATGCTGTCTTCTTTGTGTTGCAGGTGTGAGGTTCGAACCTTTGCGAACATGATTCTTTAATCACATTTAATCATGTTCGCAAAGGTTCGAACCTCACACCTGCAACACAAAGAAGACAGCATGTTAGCGACGGTTAAAGGGTGAGTACATTTTTTTGAGACACCCTGTAGAACTTTTTGGTTCATGGCTTAGAAAGGCTTAAAATCGACGAGTATATACGTATGTAGCTAGTTTTTGAAGGTAAAGTTTAAGACGAGTATACTTGTCGACGACTGAAAAAAGAACATTTTGTGAAAACGTGTATACACGTTTCTGCCGGAGAAGGGGTTAAGTATGGAATTAATTAATCAATTAATTAATCATTAATTTGTATAAAAAGGGGGTGTTACTTATGCGCCACCCTGTACCTCTAAGGACGCGCGTGGCGGCAGCACCGTTACGCCCTTTTATAAAAAGTATCACAACCCCACATTTTGATAGTTTGAAGGCACTCTTGCAATCCACGAATCTCCCATGTTCTGATGAAGGCGGCAAAATAGTCAAGTCCAGCTCGGGGTGAGGTGGAGGGGATGTTGGGATCTCCTTGTACCTGAGGAGCCTTGTATATTATGTAAATATATGCCAGGTACTGCAAGGCGATGATGTATTCTTTTTATACAGATTATGAAACTGGATTTTACCTCTCGATATTTGATCTTTAAGGCCCAAAGTACAGCTCAAAATTTTTATTTATTACACCATGTTTTTTCGTGCATGTGTATCTTATTTTTTATAATCCCCTTTTTGAGGTGTTTATCTTCTTATTTTGCGACTTTAATTTTGCAATGCTCATTGTTTAAATGTCTATAAAAAAACTGGAGTCATTTATTGATTTTACTTTTCTTTACACTATTTAATTATTGTGCGATTTGCACATTTATTTTACACATACTTCATCAATATAAACTTCATGAATGTCTTTATTCGCCAGAGCTTAAAATTCATTAGCGTCTATTTGATTCTAAATAATGCAGTGCAGTTTCTAGGCAGTAATTTAGCCGTGTATTTCCTGCAACTGACGATGATTCACGAGCTTGATTTGCATATAATTCTTTTCATTTCAACAAAGAGAAAATACCTGACTGTTAAAGGAATAAAGATTAAATATATATATATAGAAGAGTAGAAATTTTAATACAAAATTTTTGTTTGGTCACTTTTATTTTTTATTTTGAAAGAGTAATCGATTAATCATAGTTGTTTCACATCTAAAATCGACTTCGATGAAGACTTTTCTACATTTTGTTCATTTCCTCAAATTTCTAATAAGGTTGATTAAAAAATTGATGCATTCGTTACATTTTACTCTGAACTGGACGTCATGAAAGTTATACAGCATTATCATCAAAATGGATAGGAAAAACTCAAATTTTCAGCATAAATAATTTTCACCGTTGAACGTTTTGCATGTGTCTCTCACAAATTAGATAATAGCTTCGTTCGTGTATTTGTATTGTCGTGGAAAAAATGTCATTCAAGCAGCAGAGTCAGGAACATAAAACGTGAGTCTGACTATCTCGACATTCAAACTGTGTATTCCTTGTAAATTGAACGGCCGATTTAAAATACCGTACAGCAAGTTTGTGCATACGTGCGTTTGTAATCCATTGGACACGTGTTAATACCGTGTCGTTTTTACACTGACGCAGCAAAAACGGGGCAAAAAGTACAAGTGATATAAAAAACTTTACACTGATAAATAATCGTACTTGAATGGTAACTATATTTAAGAATAATAATGAAACATCATGGTTGGTACTTCAAGCAAGAGTCTTATTAAATATTTTCTGCGTTTTCACATTAACTTTTCAATCTAAAACACTTGCTGGATTCAATGGCTACTGAGTTTTCAATAAACATAAACGGTTCGACATTGAAGCTATGCTAATAAAGAAAAAACATTTTATTTCCTAATTTGAGAACTATCTTTGTATCATTGAGATTATGATATCTGAGTAGCTTTGAATTACTGAATAAATTTGCTGCTGAATTTGTACATAGATCAAATAGAACCAATTTTATCGTTCAAAGCAATTTTTCCTAGTTTCAGCTACCTTGTATCGTAATTGAAACATAAATATACTAACGAAGGCAACAGGACAAAGTATGATTACTCAATAATTTAGCTGCCATAATTTTAATTGAAGTGTCGTATGACATGGATACTTTGAACGTTGATCATTGTCAGTGCGTCTGTGAGCAGCTCTTGAAAAAATAAACAAAATAGCAGAACAGAATATAGAATAACAGAGAAAAAATAAATGAAAATAACTGCAAATACCTGTGGACTCGAGGTGTAGGGTATGAGTGATATTCTCATAATTTAAAAGCCATTCGGGTTTCTCAATATAAATGAAATCCAAGGACTACTATAACCAGGATGTGCATCGCCATGTATCTGACTACGGTAGCGGAGGCCATTGCATTCTTAGTAACATAACATTCTCTATCGGACAAATTGGTCAAAAATTACTTCTTTAAATCAATAGAAGGGATAATAAGGTTTTACAGTGAATTTTAAATGGTTTAAAGCACTGTAATGCTTTGAAATACCGATTTTAACCGGAC
>VCRD01005469.1:30556-42234 GCA_006783055.1 Trinorchestia longiramus
TTGATGTTCCTTCACCGCGTGAAGAACATGCTTGACGAAAAAACTAGATTATTAGCTATCCAATCTTTGGTGTTATCCCGCTTTTATTACTGTGACTTGGTCTGGGGAGATATACCTAAAGGTCTTCAAAAAGAGCTACAGAAATGTATGAATTTTGCTGCTAAAGTAGTATGCAAAGGAAATTTCAGAAAGAACGATCATACAACACCTCTCATGGAAAAGCTTAACTGGACCCCGATAGAACAAAGACTACTCATTCACAAGGTCAAATACGTATTTTCCTCTCTAGTATATCGCACTCAAAGTTCAGCCAACGTTGTTAAATTCTATTCACCCACTACCAAAGGTGTGAAACCTGATCGACGACACGATGTTAACATCAGTTTCTGCTCGTCCGATGCTGGACAAAGGGCTCTTTCAATTTCAGGTGCATTGCTTTGGAATAAACTGCCCACGCATATGAAGAAAAACCAATCAATTAAAAATTTCAAAAAAAAGTGACACAACATTTTTGCATATCAAAGTAGCAAACAAATACAGAAATCTTAGCTCCTTTGCATGATCAAACAAAATTAACTTAGTAACGAAACATGCTCCATATAAGTGTCTACCATGTGTTTGTGTCACACAACTTAAGTATAAACTGAAATAGAGCTAACAATATTCAAACGAAACATACGTATGTATATGTCAAACTCGTGCTATAATTCCTCAGCTCTGGAGTCAAATCGACTAATTTAATTTTATCAAAAACCGGGATGTTTTTTACTTTTTACTTTTCTTTTGTTTCTGTTATATTTCAGGCTTATAAATTGGTGCTTTTTTAACCTTATAAACGTTAACATGTTAGAAGGGTATAATTTTTCATAGAGCATAAAAAAAAATTTCTTGATAGATTATAAATTGTGTTTTGCCTAAAACTAAATAGAATTTTATGTGAATTAATGTTACTCCTCAGATTATTCTTCTTCCGAGGAATTTAGATGTATACGAGTACATACATATGTATATATGTGCATATGTGTATGTGTGTGTATGTACATACATGTGATATGTGCATGTATGTATGCATGTGTGCGTATGTATGTATATATATATGTATGGGTATATGTATGTGTATGTATGTGTGTATATATATATATATATATATGTAATTTTTACGTTATTTTTGTACTTATTGAATACATAATCAAAAAATTTATCCGTCAATGTCAGTAATTGCTTTGCTACAATAAGTGACTGAAACCTCGGAACTTTAGTCTACTACAGCTTTTCTTATCTATATCAACATCTAAGTATTGAAAATTTGACACATTCACTGTTATATCTTATTTTTTTTACTCGGTTTCTCTGATATGTAACGCTCGTTCATATTAAACACAATGATTACAGATAACTGTAATAACGATTAAATTAAATCGATCATCAGCAAGCCATACCATACGGTCAGCCAGTAATTAGAAATTACAATTTCAATTTAATAACAATCACAACTTTATGTTTTAAGTTTTCGCTCTCATAATTTTCCTCTTTCGTTATTTCTCGGATGTTAAACATCCAATTCAATTAAATGTAATGATGTCAAATCTAATCTGTACCTAAAGAAAATATTTCGCTTATCACCTAAAATGCGTATAATATCTACCACGTTAGAATTTATATGTATCACCAATGATTACCTCTTAAGTCATCATTGAAAAAGCGAAGTTTCATTTGTTTCCCCATGTATATTTAACGTTCATTGCGTGATGTGAATGTTTATATGTACCTATATACCCGTAGGTACTGCTGTTCTGTCATATATGATACTATGCATAGAATACCTACCACTTAAGGATTTTATGATAAGGCATTTTTAAAAACCAATGCTGTTACATTTCTTATGTACCAACTTTATTGGAAATATACGTTTTTTTTTGTTTTTTTTTTGTATAAATATCGTTAGTGGACTCGAAAACGGGTGTCAAGGAACGGCGTCCCCCCAATTGCGGGTGGTTAAGCACGGGGATTTATTTTATAATTATGCAGTAAGAGGAGGTTATTAGCTTTAATTTGAGACCAAAATGAAGGTTTTACGATGCATAGGACGAAAATAATTAACGAAACTGTTCGTTTCAAGAATTTTTCTGGATTTTTCAAGATTTTTAGTTCGATGTTGAGTTTGGTGTTGAGATCGGTGTCGAGATTTTCCCGCCGGTCTTAAAGCAGGACATTAAAGCGAGGCAATGACGGCATACACAGTGAAACATTGTTAACTTTTTTTTAAATGTGAAGTATTATGTTTTATGTTATTGATTCAAGATACTGCGACATAATATCAGGAATAATCATAATCAGTTAAGGATTATTGAGGTCGAAAACAGAAATATTATCATTCAAAACTGATAGAATAATAAAACTTGTATGTTATGTAAGGAGGTACAATCGAGGGTTGGCTCTAGCATCGTGCAAAGGGTCTACACTCTTATTACTGTATACCAATGTGAAGCGATGTCAAGTATGATTTTATCTAACAGAGGATGATGTCTGAAGCGGAGATTTTCTCATTTTTACTGATATCGAATATTAATTTTTTATTATGTGTTATGTAGAGTTACAGTCGGAAGTTGACTGAGCCTGTTGCAGAAGTCTTCTTCCGTATTGCTGTACACTCAATGTATGCACTGTATATTTCTTGTGCATGATGATCGAGTCAAGTTTTAGTAAATGCAAATGACAAAATTCGTGATTGTCACTGTGCACATGATGTAATATTGCGGACGAGCGTAAAATATCCTTATCTATGCGAAAGAATCCTTATAAGTTAAATCGTCAGAAAATATAATATTGTTGTCTTAGGTCGAGAACTTACGAAGTGGAAAGACGAAAGTACTATATTACTGTACTCAAAGATCGTGAAATGAAATTGAACATGTGGAATACACGTGCTATTTTCTTCCCGACTATTTGTAAAACATTCAAGGTTACATAATTAATTAATTCTGCCCAATCAAGAATTCTGATCATAAGGCGATGAATATTAATCACTGCTAATTGAACTCTGAAAGTATCAAAAAAAAGGACAAGATCCCAGCAATGTCAAAAGAATATACTACAGCTGTGGCTGTGACAAAATAATATTCAATCATTGTTAATTGAACGCTTAACACGTCAATAAAAGGAGGAGTAAATCCTAACAATGTTAAAAAAGAACAACGTGTGCTAACGATTTTGAAAATAAAAAGTAATAGCTATGTCCTTACAATGTTAAAATTACAGCACTGTACTAACAAGGTTGAAATGTGAAATTTCACAATTATGCGCTGGACTGCCATAATATTAAAAATATTCCAGATAAATCATTTGTGATCTGCTTCGAAATCAGGAGGATGGAAGTCAAATGCGTAGATATAAAATTGTGTATAACTGTGTTAAATAGATATAAGCGTGTTGGAGAGAGATGCGTTAGGATGTGGATACATGTATTGTTGCCAGGTTACGATACCAATGTTGTGCATGAGTTGTGCAATGTGGAAATGTTTCGAATGAGTATCAGGCAACGAACAATGTGGAATGTAAGGATTACAAATTGTGGATGCATAAACGAAGGGTATACCGTACCATCACTATAAATAAGGAAGATACAAGTTGTATTAAAAGAGGTAAGACTACGATAATGTAAGAAATTTTTATCTACGATGTTACGGAAGAAATTTGACTTTGTAAGTTCAATTTCTTTTCTCCAGGGGGTGGCATGTGTGGTGGTAGTAGTAATGTGGTGGTAGTAGTGATGGTAGTAGCAGTATAGTGATGTATAGAAATGTGTAATGATAAGGTAATGTGTAGGGATGAGTGAAGGTGGATTGGCACGTGGGGAACTCACGCATCTGGGCCAGAGGGTCATTAAAATCCCACAATCGCACTCGCAAAAATACAAAAAACACAGCATGCTATCATCAGTGTAAACAGTTCTGAACGCCAACCAGTTGAAATATATTCTGCAATCGCCTCGAAATCGTGGGAAGCATCGGATAAGAAGTCAACGGTTAAATGAACACAGTACGCCTTTAAAGCGAAAACCAAGTACGGAAGGAGGAGCTAAAAGTCAGTAGGCGTGTTTCTAGAAAACAAAAACGGATTATATAAGTAGCAGTCGGGAAATCAAGGGAATGAAATGAGTAAGGCGTTGATCGGGTGAACAACAATGTGAGATGGCGACGATTCTACATGGCGCACCTACGAGCTAGGGGCAGGCAACCAGCTTTGGGTAAGCAAAAGACAGAATACCACTTGAAGGAAGGTAAGAATATTTCTGGGATAGGAATCAGAAATAATATGCCAACAAACAGCATAAACGTAGTAGCGCACCTCTATCAAGGCATACACTTACGGAGGATTTTTCTCATTTTAGGGAAAGAACTACAAAAACTACAAAAACTACACAAACAACTAGAACGGCCATAGCTGCTAGAACCGCTAGAACTATTAGAGCAGCTACCGCTACGTCTTCTACTACTACCTCTACTACCCCTACTACAACTACTACTTCTTGGAGAAACTGGATCCTTGATGAGTTCATACAACTTGGAAATGTTTTGCCATTATTAACTCGGTGAAGCTCGGGGTTTCAGCGTCAAGTTGGATCTGATGTCTACTTAGTTACTTCGAGATATTGACAACAGGAACCAAATGAAAATATTAATTAATACAACCTTAAACCAGTGCCCTTTAACCCAGTGTAGGTTGAAATCAGCGGGAGAAGCATATATATAGTGCAAACAACAGGAGGTGCTGGCCACGCGTTAAGGCTCGACCGAGTGCGTGTTCCGTACGTACGGTCAACGAAGTGCAGCGCAATTCTTCGCATCATTAGTCGAGAGTGAACTGAATAATTTTGTCAGTGTAATTGGATAATGGGACTGCAGTGATAATTAATTCATGAGAATGTATTTGGTCAAGTATTAAGAGTGAGATTAAGCGATAGGATTGGAGTGATCTTCAGTGAACTTTGACATGTTCGCGTGTATTTAGTATGTGTCGTTGGATGGAACAGTGTGTCAATTCCGCATCCACTCGGTTTTGTATGATTTAAATAATGATTGTTAGTGGAATTGGGTGATTTGAGGCGACAGATCACATTGATTTCGTAAGAAATTTACGTGTTTCCCGCGTGTTTTCCAGTAAATATTACTGAGATAATTAATTGTGTTTATTCTCTTCTTGTGTTGGCCTCATCAATATATAATATGTAATTCATGTCAGGGAGTTTGAATTCCTCCAATTTGCGACGTCTCTTTCTCGTTATGAATGATTGGTTGAATTTCAATTAACGTTAAATGTGTGTGTAATATATACATTCACCTTGGAATAATTCAAGTAATGCTCGTAATTATCACATATTCATTCCGTAAACATGTAGAGAGAGAGAGAGAGCACGTATCGCCATACAGAAATGTTAGCATTTTCGAAGTGTTTTTTTGAAAGACCAGCACGTTTAGCTCTCAACATTTCTTTACCTTATGTAAAAAGCCTATCAACTGCAGCACTTCAGAAAATGGAAGTATTAAACTCTACGAAGCACGAAATAAAGTTAATGTTGGAAAACACGGCTGGATGAATAACTGAATGCTTGAACAGATTAATGACTAGCTTTTTCAACCATTCTTTTACTTCATTTGAAGCATCTTTTTTCCTGTTGGTGCGCTCATCTTTTTTGGATAGAGATCAGAAGAAATCCTTATCTATCTCAATTTCCGTGCTGCTTGTCTCGGAAGACATGTTAGCAATACTCATGATTGTTAAGGCCATGTTTTATCTATTATTTATTTAGGTTATTATTTATCTCTCTTGATCATTTTTGAAATATTTTTTAACATACATTTTTCAAAGTTGCGGTTGCGATTGGCAGTGCAAGTTTCTCGAAATTCGCAGTTCTTCAAAAATAGTTGCGATGAAACTGTAACTGAAAGAGTTGCAATGGCAATTGCGGTGCAATTGCCCAACTCTGCCAATAAAATGTGTATAGTGAGTAGTAGTAACTAGTAGCCATGACGATAATCGGTGTTTGTAGTATAAGCAGTGAAGTGAAAAAATCATTTGGACGGAACGAAAAAGTATATTTCTCAGCACCTTAGAAAAGCTCATATGAATGAAATCTATTATATAATAATATAATTTTGACTAGAGGTGGTGCAGATGTCCGCATCCGCGGATATCCACATGATTTTTTAGGTCTGCATCCCCATCTGTATCTGCTCTATTAAATGCGGTTGTCATGCGGATGTCTTGAATAATGCAACATTATATAAAAAAGGTCATATTTCCTCTCATTTCGCAGATAATTGGAATACAATCAACTAAACTTTATTCTGTGTTTAATATATACTTCTTGTAGTGTTTGTATGATGCATAGGATGAAGTTGAAAACTGATATGTGCTTGTACGAAGAACTTTGCCAGCAGATATTTCCAAAGAAATGGCCACAATGATTGACATATATCATAGAATGAAACGCATACAGATGTCAGATGATTCTTTTTTTTGGTGGCGTACGAAGGCTCAGTCGTATTCTTCCCTTACTACACTTGCTAGGACATACTTAGCCAGTCTCTCCAGTAGTGTAGCTAGCGAGCGCCTATTTAGTGGAGCTGGTATCATCTATGATGAGAAGAGATCTAGGTTAGCTGCAGAGTGAGCACAGAAACTTTTATTTTTGAAACACAACTTGCTGATAATTACCTACAATTATTAAATGTACCTAAGCAAGTAGCAGCCTTTTCAGAATCAGTGGGGGCTGGGGAAAGAGTTTGGTGGGGTGCATTTGCGTTGGGTCCTCGTCGTGCATCCGGATAATACAGAGGATGAAGTCACTCAATACTATTAATTGCAAATTGGTACTATTTTTATAATAATTTCTTATTGCATTCTTTCATTTCTAAACTCACTAAATCACTAAACTACTTCATTTGTTAGTTGCATTCATCGAAGAAATTATACATTCCGACATTATAACTATTTTCATTCATTATATGTGGCTGAAACTCATTTTCCATAGCTCAATATAAAAAAGGCAAGACATCCACATCTGCATTCACGGATACTGAAATTCAAAATCCGCATCTGTACATAGATGTTGAAAGATTCACATCTTGTGCATCTCAAGTTTTAATACAAACATCTTCAAATAACAGAGAAATAATATTTTTCATATATATATATATATATATATATATATATATATATATATATATATATATATATATATATATATATATATATTATTTATTTGGTATTTCATGGAATAGATGGTAAAAAAAGGATTGGGAGATTTTAAAAATTATTTAATATTTAATTGGGCCACCTTAAGCTGCGATTACTACTCTCAAACGATTTTGGTACGTTTGTATTATGAGTAGGTTCCGGCAATATTTTGAAAAGATTTGGTCCCATTCTTCTGTGGTCCAAATTTTCAATTCTTCCACTTGTGAAGATCGGATTGCATGAATATTTTCCTCAGGATTTGCAATAAATTTTCAATGGATTTTAAGTTTGGCGATTGACTAAGCCATTTCAGTACATCAATACCATTATCCATAAAACATATGCGAGTATGTGTATTTCGGACCTTTCATCAACGAATCCAATTTTCACTACAAACTTGTGCAAATTCTCTTCCAAAACTTGTCTACATCTGACTCCATCCCTTCTTCCATCAATAATTTGTAGTTTTCCTGCACTATTGAAAGAATAGCAACCCCATGTCATAATGTTTCCTCCGGCACGTTTCACTTTCGGGATGGTATTATACGTACATGTCGTGTGCAGTACAGCATAACTCCTAAACAGCGTAATCGTAAAGAAAGAAATGCTCTAAAGAAGGGTATACCCAAACAATATTACGTACTCCCTCCGGTCGGAAATAAAAGGTCTATATCAATGTTGAAATTGGTTGGAAATATTTGCTCCAAAACAATTAGGCTATAAACCTTTTAGAAAGAATACTTGCAAAGCTACTGGTTGTAACGAAAAATGAACTTTAATCTGTAATTTAGTATATTAAATTGATTATGTATAAACATCAATAAAGAATATTTTAATAACATTAATAACAAAAGACAAATTCTACATTGTAATTAAATAAATGAAATTAATAATGTCTCAACAGAAGAAATGTATTTGCCATTATATCTACTCAATACTCGTTAATTTATCCTTCAATTTTTCTGAGATCTGAATTGAATTTGAAGAATTCCTTTTCTCTCTAGTTGTACTTTTGACAGATGTTGAAGCCTGTAATTGTTATCACAGTCAGCCAAAATAATCCGTTCCATTGACTCCTGCGAAGTAAGGAAAATGTTGTTAAATGTTGATCTCTGTAATACCTCAAAGCTATTTGTCACTGCTTTAATTAATTTATCAACGTTACGTGGTGCTTTTTGATGTTGAAGGGATTGGATTGAATTGAAATAGCCGAGGTCAAGTACATTCAGGTCTGGACTGTTGGAGGCTGGTTTCAATTTCAATATTCAAGCCTAATTTTTCCGAGGCTTCCTTAAATAAGGGATTAGTTGAATGTATGTGTGGTCGAGGATTGTTTTGCTGAATTTTGATAATGTGCCATATCCTGCAGGTGTTTTAAAAACTTTGATGTATTATCTGAAAAAGGAAAAAACAAATTATGTTATTTCCATCCTATTATTTATTAAAGGTGAAAATTTGTGTTCAACACACTGCGCACGATCGTCTACTGTACTCAAAACAGAAGTTCGTTAAAAGACACTAAAACGCGGAGAGTTTTCTCCTTGTGTTGCAAAGATTTCCGACCGGAGGAAGTATTTACTAAAGAGCGAAGGTGTACTTATAGTGGCGCCATCTATTGATTGCCGAGGAATTTACAGCCACTCGTAATGGCGGAAGTGTACTAAACCATTGTTTCTGTTCCAGGTTTTGTTTCTTTTCCAGCTTCTTAATTTCTAAATTAATCTAAAGGTATTTAACAGCAGTTGGCCATCAAGATGACAGTAAACATTAAACGAAAGATATTGACTCTTTTGGAGAAACGTGAAGTTTTCCGGTGTTTGGAATAGAAAATGCCTTATAAGGATATCAAGTAAACGTTAAGTATTAGTGGGGCTACGATTTACCAGCTGAAGAAAAAGAACGAGAAAATTATGTATAGCTGCCTTTTTAATAACAAAAACCGGCATGAAATCGCAAAGAAAAATATTACATTAACCAAAAGATGTTTGTTTTGCTGTTTGTGTGCTTGGTTCTCAAAGACATGGTTGGAACGCATGCCGATATCAGGCCTTATTCTCATTGCTAAGGCTAAGGCATTAAAAGAGGAAATGAACATAACTTCTAATATGGCATTTATTCAAGATTGGTCACGCAGCTTCAAAAATCGGCATGGTATACGACAGTTAAGCATTTCTGGTGAAAAATGTTCAGCTGACTCGCATACAGCAAAAACACTTAGGTACACTTTCGAAAAAGGTATGGAGGGATATGATCTAACACCAGATCAAATTTATAACTGTGATGAGACGGGACTTTATTGGGACTGTTTGCCTGTGAAAATGCTTACTTCAAGTGATGAAAAAGCCGCTGCAGGTTTCAAAATGAATAAAGAAAGATTTTCAGTGTTAACTTGAGTCAATGCATCAGGGAAGCACAAAAGAAGACTTTACGTGGTCGGCAAATCCAAGTGTCCAAGAGCATTGAAAGAAGTACAACATTTACCTGTTGTTTACCGTTTTCAAAAAAATGTTTGGATGAATAAAGTGATTTTAAAAAAATGTTTTTTCGAAGAGTTTTTTCCCGCTGCGCGAAAAAATATGCAGCAATTGAGCACTCCTGAAGTGAATTGCGTCCTTCTCCTCAATAATTGTAGCGCACATCCTGATGAAGAAGAACTTGCTTCTGATTGCGGCCACATTTTTGCCTGTTATCTGCCCCCAAATGTTACTTCCTGGATCCAACCTATGGATCAAAGCATTATTAAAAATCTAAAATGTCTATTAAAGCGCGTTCATGATGCAAATGATACAGCGAAATTCTGATCCAGTAGATTTTCAGCGTAATTTCAACATTAAAAATGCTATTATGACCGTTGCGTCTGCAAGGGGTGATGTTAAATATAAAACTCTTTCAAATGCCTGGCTAATCTTATTAACGAATTTTATCAACAAAGTGATGGGTGGAAGACATAAAGATCCTGGAGAATGCAAGAACCAACAGACTTCATCAGACGTGAAGTTACTTAAGAAAACTCTGAATTTAGATGCTGCAAACAGTACACTATAAATTCTTGATGATGAGGATATAGATCATAGGATTGAAGAAAATTGTGATAAAATATCTCCTGCACCGTGTGATCATGAAAGCATTGAGTGTCTCGTTATCTAAGATAGCAGCGCAGGTGAACCTAAGACGATGACATTTGCAGCCACCGTAGTCGAGTGGTATGCGGCCCGTGTTCTGTATCGGGTCTCTGCTTGTGCAGAAAGACTGCGTGCGGGTTCGAAACCCGGCAATGAATACGAGCTATTTCTCGTTTCACGCCGTGAGCTCGCACCTATCGGTAAGACCTCAACTCATCGCCCATGGACACATCCCAGGATCGTCGCATGGAGCTCACCATCACCCTTACTCTAAGAATGTTAACCTTAAGAATTTGAAAAACCAATGTACTAAATGTCTATGTACTGTGTATTTGATTGGAAATGAAGATTGTTTGTTGTTTGTTTTGCTCTAAAATATCGTAGATTCAAGCTGAAACATCTTTAAACACAATGCCGAGATTTAGCGAGGAAAACCCTTGCTTCAGTGGAAATGACAGCCTGCTTGCAAATAGATTAAAAAACACCTTCATTGCACATCAGTTAAATAACAGAAAACTGCATGAAATTTGGGAACGCCTCAAAAATGGACTAGAGGAATCTGGCATGGTCTCTGACAATAATACCTCAGCAATTTAATTAAATCAACAAATTAGCTATCTTATGACATTGGTTTCTAACGTATCGATGTGTACGTTTTAAATGACAATTATCCTATTACCTTGTTTGTTGACTTTAAAATAAGGCCTTGTCCAATTACTGGAATATATTGTACATTGCTATTACTTATGAGTTTTTATATTTTTCCTTGAAGTTTACTCAATACTGCATTACAATTTAAAAATTTCGCTGGTCGGACTTATACAATAAGCTAATTGTCAAATCAAGATTATTTCTTTCAGTTGTACGTCAATCAGCCAACAATAAAAACTGGAAAGAAAATACATTATTTGAAGTCAAACATTATTATTAAATGCCTCTTCTTAAAAATTAAATTAAAAAATTAACGGTACATTGATGTTCCTTCACCGCGTGAAGAACATGCTTGACGAAAAAACTAGATTATTAGCTATCCAATCTTTGGTGTTATCCCGCTTTGACTACTGTGACTTGGTCTGGGGAGATATACCTAAAGGTCTTCAAAAAGAGCTACAGAAATGTATGAATTTTGCTGCTAAAGTAGTATGCAAAGGAGATTTCAGAAAGAACGATCATGCGACACCTCTCATGGAAAAGCTTAACTGGACCCCGATAGAACAAAGACTACTCATTCTCAAGGTCAAATATGTATTTTCCTCTCTATATCGCCCTCAAAGTTCAGCCAACGTTGTTAATTTCTATCCACCCACTACCAAGGGT